>CAJNDV010031070.1:10943-23288 GCA_905221635.1 Symbiodinium sp. CCMP2456 | reverse complement strand
TGTTATTTTGAACAACAACCAAATATCAACAAACACGTTCCGCCCAATAACGACAACCTGGACCATCCCGAGAACTCCACCGTGCTCTTAAGAGGCGGCAAGTCGAACACCATCCAAAGCCACGTCTTAGTTTAAGCAGGTGCTTTGCCTTATCATCTGATAGGTAGGTTTGGGGTTGTTGCTGTTTTCCACGGCATGCCGAGCTCGAACCGATCGAGAGGTGAACTCGAGGTCGCAATCGTGTTCTGTGTCTCAGTCGCAATAGGTGTCTGTGAAGCCAAGGAGAAAGCGTCTCACACAAAGTGGCCTCCACTGACGAAGCATGGTCCATTGAGGAGTCGGCTGCGCAGGAGGTCCAAGAGTTCGCCGATTCGTTGGTGCAGGGCATCGCTGATACTCTGCGAACCAAGCGGGAGGAAGTCGACTCTCTGATCTGCGATCTGCGTGAAGCCTGTGGCTTATCCAGTGGATGGACTTCATGATTCAATGACCTGCGGAGCAGAAAAGATGCCAACTCATTGCCTATTTGACATGCAACCTGCTCGTCATCATGGCTTTGGCACAAGTTTTCTCACAGGTATTCGGGCAGCATGCTCCACTGAAAGCCAAGATGGTGTGACCGGCATGTTTTCTTAGTCATAAGGTAATACAAAAAGGCTAAGCCACCGGAGACCTTACAACTCTTGCTGAGTTCGAAAGGAGCGCGAGCTGCTGTCACAGTTCCAGCGCTTGCCTGGCTTACCATCCTCTTTGGTGCATGCCTCAAGCCGGGGTCTGTTTACCTGGTGTTCAGCAGATGCGAAGCACAGGTGCACAAAGCCAGTTTCACTCACCTTGGGAGATTCACTCATCTTTGTCCTGGCATCAACAACCACACCACTCCCAGGTGGGACTGGAGACTGTCATGGACATGGAAGACACAATCGAATTCGAGGACATCATGAACCTGGAGGCTGTGATGGCATAGCATGGAAGCACGGGGCTGCATCAAAGTCTGACTTCCGGTCATCCATGACTTTGCCGTTGGAGGCCAACTCAGCACTGTCGCGCTTCACAGGTCCGAACAGGTGCCTTGCTGTTGATGGGTGACTGTCGTGTAAGTTTTGGACCACCCGGAATGGGATCTACTAGGAGCCAGCAAGTGAGACGGGCTTTGTTGAGTTGCGGGTTCCGCCCATGCACTAGCCTGTGCTTGCAGGGGGCTGCATGACATCATGGAGCAGCGCCTCAATATGCGATTCTGAGAGCTTGCAGTCGGAACCGACACGCCGTGAGGACATGTATGCAGCGATGGTTCTATACTTAGGTCCATGAATTTCAGGGTCGTGTAGTGGAAGCGAAGCGACTCATCGACCTCACGCAGTAGCAAAGCGATCCTGCAGACACGGAAAGAACAGGGCAGGAAAAGCTGGCTTGCTCCTGGCTTCAAGAGCTGCGATGTTGATTTCAGTTCACATGCTAGTGGCAGGTCGGACCTAGCATGTTGAGAACGACGAACTCCCGCTGGCCTTCTGCTTTTTCAGCTGAAAGCTGATGGAAAACCGGCCGTGGCATGTCACAAGAAATGCCATGGCAACAGCGGTAGCCGCAGCACCTACGAAGTTATGGCAGAGATGGAGAGCATTGTCGTATCGTTGTTCACGAGCTTCACTCATACGAGCAGCTCCACCATGGGCCGGCGGCCCTCCGACTGCAGTGCTTGTTGTAGGTCGGATCCAGAAATGTGCGGAGGGTTGGCATCGCTGAGGCACTTTTTCTTCGGCCCGGATCCTCGCGCGGCAGATTCCACTGAGGCCAAGGGCCGAAGTGGACGCATCTCCCGTTGGAATCACAACTGGTTGCGATGAGGTGCCTTCAGCTCTGGTGGACGCGGAGAAGGTCCAGTCAAGACGTCACTTCCCTCCGTCGCAGGAGGCCGTCCACCTTCCAGCCCGAGTCACAACGGATTTGCAGTCGAGCCAGCGGCTTGTGCTACCTAGAAGCTCCAATGCGTGTGGAAAGCTTGAACACGAAAGCCAAAGTGGCGGCAAGCAAAAAGCGCCGCGGCGCGACGGGGAAGGGTAACTGGACGAGGAATGCGGGTGGAAGGATGAAAGTCGTGCCGTCACAGTCGTTGTCCTTTCATGCTTTCAAGGCTGTCAGATGCCAAGTCATGACTGCTGCCTCTGTGAGGCCTCAAAGGGTGGCACCGCAGACTGTCTAGAGATCTACTCAAAGAAGTCGTGAGCTCAGTGTGAGTCTCCTCTAAAGTGCTCTCACATCAAGTTGCCTAACAGGCACTGTCCTCCGCCATCTGCGGAGCAGAGCGATGGAGCAAGCTCTGGTGTGAGGTGGGACGTAGACTGACGCGGTTTTCCCACCGGGCTTGCAACGCCGGGAGGCGGTTTGACGCTGTGAAGCACAAGCAGTACGATGAAGAGGCCCCGGGTCGGGGGGATGTTTGCTGTCGTTCGGTTGACCTTCCTTGGCATGACCAGGTTAAAGACTCCAAAGAAGGACGTCGGCACGTGTTCAACGCCTAGCAACAAAAATGGTGCTGGAGGTTCTCGAGCAGCTTTGCCAGTCATCACTGCATGCACACTGCCAAAGCTTCCACCAGCGACGGTTATGTGTGTGTGTGTGTGCGCGTGTGTGTCGTTCCGATGCGGTTTAGGTTCCTGCGGTTCCGGTTTGCTAGCGTTTCGCAACAGCTCGATCCTATAACAAAGTTTTAACAAGTATTCTGCATCTTTGCTTCTTGAAGCTTTCAGCGTCGAGGCCCGGGCCTTCCAGCCAATTGGATGCTGCGTTGCAGGACGGGCTGCTATGGGGCGATTCTTCCGATGTCTTTCCACAGCGCAGTGATAGGCAGTGATATGCAGTGATAAGACGTTTACGTCAACGTCAGGACGCCAACGTAAAGAGAATTTGTTGCTGCTTGTTAAATCTTGCCTCCCAGGGCTTCATTGGCCGGATGGAGGGTCTATATACCGACCCCACGCAAAAGACTGAACGCAGCCTAAGACTGTTTAAAACCTTGAACCAGGAACCTCAAGCCGGAGGCTCCTTTCGGCCCTGCTGCCAGGTCAAAGGACGAGAGAGCCGACGGTGCCGCCAGGCTTTCGAAGGCTCCTCCCACTCTTTAACGGGCAGGCGCCTGGCAATTCACTGCGCAGGCCAACTGCGAGCCGCGAGGTCTGCCTGGAGCGGGGGAGGGGGTCTGGGGGTGGAGGCAGTCTCTTCAAGAACTTTCTTGTGTATCCTGGCTGCAACTCAGAGAAGTAATGGGGTGTTTCGGAGGTCTGACAGCCGGACGCAGCGGCGCTACATCCAACCTCAGGCGCTTCTGAGCATGTTTGGATCTTTCTCATCCCCGTTCTAACTATGGCCTGGTGGGGTTTAGCAGAAGATAGCTACTGCAATGGCTACTGTTATGAAACGTCACCATCCCTGCCAGTGCACCAGGGTGAACACGGAGGCCGCACTCAGAACGATTCATCTTTCTGCACATTTTTGTTGCTTGGAGTTCCAAGCGATGATGCATGTAACCGACTTTTAGCTCCAACCCGGGCCCGGCAGCCTACACCGGCGCAGAAGCGGCAGAGATTGGAAGCAAGAGCAGGTAGATCAGGCAGTGTGGGGAGTCGGCAGCGCATCGATTCTTGCATGGCTTTCACCTGTAGGCTTGAGTTTACAACGTGCACGTCTTTGAGCTTGAAAAACAACAGGCAAATGAATTACTACTGTGCGGCAGGACATGCCTGGAAAGATTCAAACATCCACAGATTCAAGCTGCCCGGACATAGAGCAGCATCCGTTGCCAACGAGAATCCCACCAAGCAGTAAAAGAACCTTCCGGGCTGCTGAGGGGCCTGAAGGGGATCGGCGTTAATCTGTGTAGCTTAGGTTTCAGGCACATGGGGAGCGGGAAACATCTCCGCAGCCTTCAGGACCATCTGCGATGGAGCGGCGCGGTGCCTGGTCAATTCCCCGACTCCAAGCCACAGGCTGGGATGTGCCGTCGCAGTGATGGCTTGCCGTTGCCTCACGTGGCAGGGGATCCGTTGCAGCTCCACATCTCCCACGTACCTGGACGTCAACGCTGCGACTGCGTTCGGACCTTAAGAGCCAGCGAGCTCGGCTGCAAAGAGCCCGTATACATCCGCATCCCATCAGGCTTGGCTCTGGTGCTCCAGAGGCTCGCCAACAAAAACCTGCAGAGCAATGCAGCAAGATACTGCGCAGGCAGCATCCTCAACGGCCTTAGTCTGCTTCGGGCCAAGGCGACACAGAGGAGAGGAAGCCTCGCTTGCACCGTACGGCTGTCGCCCAGTCGTGCAGGTCGCAGACACCACGCAAGCGCCGAGTCGGGGTCCAGGCGGAGCCGTGTGCGGAGCAGAAGCAACATGAAAGCGAGCTCCTCGCCTTTTGAGCTTTTCGAAGGACAATCTCGTCGGAGGAACTCTGCGAGGCAATGTGAGGACATGTGAGGACCCCCGTCGGCACCAAATCGCTCTCTCTGAAGGTCCAGCATCCAGCAAGGTCGGAGAGATCAGACCTTCCAGGTGCTGTGCTGGCAAAGCGGGTTTCAGCCCTTCACCTGTTTGCAAGTCCAGGCGACCTGCGGATCAGGGCGCGCTGCCGGGAGTCTTCGAAGTTGCACAGCAGGACTGCATCGGTTCAAGCTGATTCAAGCCACTGCAGAGGTACGAGCTTGCTTGGAGGATACCTGAGGCTCAGTTGTGCGACTGCACCGGCATGCCAACATGCCGTCCCATGTGCAATGCACAGGTCCTCATCCGAGGTGGATAGAGCACCATCGCCCTTGCCGCAACGGCCGCAGGACTGTTGACATGCCTAGCGCCGTGCAAAAAAAGTGCAGCAGCCTGCCTCGGAGGACAGTCTTGCCGGCAGTGCATGTCTTCCCACCGTGAGGGCGAACTAGAGCCAATGCGCACAGCGCATCTGTAATATACAAAGTCGGCTATGCTGGCTGGATTTCAGCTCAGAGCTTCGCTGCAAGAGCTTGAACACGGACAGAGCGGCTGCTGCTGCAGTAGGTCGCCTCGTCCACACGCTGCAGTCAACGTTGCTGCAGAAGCATCTGTCGCAAATGCCCAACAGAAGTCCTTAGCTCGCCATCAAAGTGGCACTGCATGCGGCAAGTGTCGCGTAGAGTACATGTCGGTGAATGCAGCATGTGTCCGTGACGCCTTCGACCTAAAAATGCCTTCTGCAGCCAAGGGTATGGCTTGATAGGCTTTCCCTTGTCCTTTCGCAGATCGAACACTTCTGTATTTCCAGCTTCTGGTCTGCACTTCGAGATTCATTCCTTTTTATGCGGAGTCCAGGACATTCCACGACCATCCTGCCAGCGAGGATCTTCGCATCGAGATAGACCTCGCCTCGATGCGATGCCTCTGCACCGCGGGGGCCCTGCCTGGCCTCCGAAGATCCCCTCTGCCTGCACTACTCTGCACTGATGGCGGGTGCTTCAGGGATAGTCATGAGGTCCTGAGCCTGGGCATCTTGCTGGGGGCAGCGCGCGCAGACCTGTACAACCTCGCCGAAGGCAAAAAGATGCAGAGTGGCGGACCCAACGCTCCCTGTGTTCTGCCCGTGACATGCGCAGGTGATGACCCGACCTCGCTTCTGCAAAGAGGCCAGGATGCTGAAACATCCATGTAAGCAACTGACAAGCCTTCCGTCATGGAGTGCAAGTCAGGGAAATTCGAACAGCATGAGTTGAGCAACTTGAAGATTTCGCGATGCGAAGATCACATGCTATTCATTGTCACTTTGCTTTGCATTCCAACTGGGCCTGCACAACTCGACGAGGACATCATATAGTGAAGGAAGCGTAGCGTGGCATGTCAAGTGGAAAGGTGGATGCCCTGCTTGCAGGCGCAGAAGCCCTACACTCGCGGCAAGTTCGACAGGCACGGAGGCTGAGATCCAGCTGACAGCGTGGCTCTGGGTGTCTTGAAGGTGGTGCTCATCGCCGGCGATCCACCTCAGAGCTTGCCGGCCCAGCTGGGGCACATGCGGCCAGCTTTGCCTGCAGCTGAGATCCTATGTGACAGAGCGCAGCTGACACGGGGACACGGGAGTCTTGGACTACAGGTGGGCAGTGTCCTGCGTGACAGTGTTGTACTTTGCAGCATATGCCGCAACCTGAGACATGGTTGCTATGTTCCTGTCTGTGTCAGTGTGCGCTCCTCCAAGAAACGGGGCTGAAGCACGATTTTAGTTTCACACTTCAGCAGTCTTTCTCTTATTCCTCCAGCAAAGATATCAAGCGGTTGGCCATAGCCTTATCATAGGCGACACAGAGGTGGTTCGGGCTGGTAGTTGCTCGAAGGGGGCTGGCTTCCTTTCTTGAAGAAAAGGAGACTGCGCGAAGGAGACCTGGTGCTTTAGTTGTGTTTTCCTGCACGCGCTTCGTTGAATCCAGTCCTCAAAGTCAGGCCGTCCTGGCTATCATCCACGCCTTCAACCAGGTTGGCACGCGGAAGTCATGGGATAGCACAACTAAGTGGCGCACGTGTATATGAAGTATAAGACAGCAAAGGAATCGGACTTCAGTCAGAAGACGTGCATGGCATGTTAGCAATATCAACGATGCTGATCAACAATATGCATGTGAGTTTCTATGCTACTGTAAAGATCCATAAGGGCGAACGATGAATTTCATCACAGTGTCTTACGATGTAACATACCACGCTTTATGTTCTGACAAGCAGCAGTATGCAGTCTGTTGCACTTCATGTCTCACTACATGTCAGCGTCTATTGAAATGCAACATCTTCTGTTCTGAAATGTTGTTGCTTAAAGCTAGTCAAACCTCAGCAGCCCGTCAGGTTTCCAGTTTTGTTTTTCATTTCCCATGCGCTCAGTATGCGGGTGTGTTTTGCTAAGTTTTGTTGTGGTCCAAGCACTTTCTTGGTCGAGTTCGCTATAGCGCCTGAAGGACCGAGCCAGCGGACATGCAGAGCCAGGTATGACTCTAGTCACATAGACAGTTGTAGACAACGCATCGAGTAGACAAGGAAGATGTAGCGGAATAGAAGTGCAAGTACAAGCGTCGCAAAATTGCAATCGTGAAACCGCATACACGCAAGCACACATACATGCATGCGCGCATACATACAAGCAAACAAACCAAAAACAAGCAAACCTGCACACATACATACAAGAGCTCATACGTAAATAGATGCATGCGTGCATACACACATACATACAGAAGCACATGCATAAACAAATACTTGCACACACGCGAATACATGCATGCATACTACACAGTGCATACAGTACATGGATTACTGTGTACCTTGTATACGCTGCACACATGCATATCATTGAATACAGTACAGACATTGACATACATTGTAAATGCACTACATGCATCACATGCATTGCGTACATTACCAAAGTTGCATCCATTATATATGGTAAATACGCTTCATAATGCTGCACCCCACATACAATACATACATTAAGTAGGCGACATCCAGCACATGCTGTACATAGCATGCATTCGCTGCATGCGTGCATATACCGCCCACCGACCTACCTACATACATACGTACATATTCACATGCATACATTTGTACATACCTGCATACAACACGCATATGTATATAAATATATATATATGTATATATATATATATATGTATAAATGTATAATCTATATACATATATATATATATATATACACACATACACAGATATGTACGGACAGCCTCATGTCAAAAGGACCTAAGGAGATGCCAAATCAATCACTCGAGCGCTTATCGATCCCTGGTACAGTCCCATAAGTTCTCTCTCAAACCCTAAACCCAAAACCCCCAACCCCAAACCCTAAACCCTAAACCCTAAACCCTACCAAAGGCCCTGCTAAGAAGCCCTGGAAACTCAGGCGGCGGGCCCACCCTCTTCCCACAGATTCTTGGTGTTCTTCTGGCTGGCTCTTAGGGTTTAGGGTTTAGGTTGAGGGTTTAGGGTTTAGGGTTTAGGACTTTAACTTTTTTTGGGTTTCTATATGAACCATAATAAGGAGACTAAAAGTTTAACTTTTTTGGGGCTTCTATATGAACCATAATAAGGAGACGAAAAGCTTAACGTTTTGGAGGTGTTCAGCAGTCAGCCAAGGATTCACTTCAACATGGTCAACTGGGGAAGCTGGGTGTTACCCTCGGAGACACGGTTGCAGTTTTTGAGTTTAGGGTTTAGGGCTTAAGGGTTTTGGGGGTTCAGGGTTTAGGATTTAGGGTTTGTGGGTTTAGGGTTTAGGTGACCGTACATACTGCCAGAAATTTGAAACATGGTTTAGGGTTTAGGGTTTTTGGGGTTTAGGGGTTTTGGGTTTAGAGCTTTAGGGGTTTAGGGCTTTAGGGGTTTAGGGCTTTAGCGGTTTAGGGCTTTAGGGCTCTATAAGGGTTTAGGGCTTTAGGGGTTTAGGGGTTTTGGGCTTTAGGGCTTTAGGGCTTTAGGGCTTTAGGGGTTAGGAGCTTTGGGGTTAGGGGTTTAGGGGTTAGGGGTTTAGGGATTAGGGTTTAGGGGTTAGGGTTTAGGGGTTCAGGGTTAAGGGGGCCATACATCGACTCCCAGATTCTTGGAACATATTCAGGGTGATTAGTGCTGGGATTCCCCATAATTGCCTTAGGGGCATGAGGATTTGCCCTGCTCTTCTCTCACCCAGTGGACAAAGCCTTTCTGCCAGAAGCCTGCATGAATGAACACCAAATCTTGGTGTTCTTCTGGTTGGCTCTTACGACTTTACCTTTATGGGTTTCTATATGAACCATAATGAGGAGACTAAAAGTTTAACTTTTTGGAGGGGTTCAGAAGTCAGCCAAGAAATTACTTCGACACGGATCTGGCAAGCTTCCTTGCTTCGTTAGCCTGCTTACCCTCTAGACCCTAGGCGCTAGCTTCCACAGCATACTTTCACCTACCATAGCCTACCTACCTTGCTGTAGGGTCCTAGTATATCTTTGACTAAGCTCTAACAAAGAATGTCTAGGGGCCTGTATATACTACAGGTAGCCTCTGCCTTTTTTGTCAAGGTAGCCTTGAAATCAAGGACTCCCTACATTCAAAGACTTGATGCGTGGATCCTCGTGGCTTGAAGCCCCCGTACTATAGGGGTTAGGCCGCTATGTTACATTATTCGGCTGGTCAGCTGCTGTGACGCCTAGCCTCTAGCTTTGCGGATGTTTCGAGGTAGGCCGGAAAGGGAGCTACTTTAACATATGAGATCCTTTCATACTAAAAGCCTACACAGAACCCCGGAAAAGCCAAGAGATGCAACGACAGAAGCAAGTAGTCTTCGCACCCTCTTCAGGAGGATTTACATCCTCCACGGCTGGCACGCACCCTGATTGGGCCTCACCCAGAGCCTGGGCCATTCTTGTTGGGGCGTACAGAATCTTACCTATAGTCTCCATTGTAGTTCCTTTTTTTGGTTTAACCAATGATATAGCAAGGATGTTTATAAGGTATCCCCAAAAAGGAACTACAATGGAGACTACAGGTAGGGCCTTGCGGTTAGAATTAGAGGATCTGTGGTAAAGGGTTTAGGGTCTCGACGGGGGTTTTGAGTTTGTGCTTCTACTTGCTCAGTGTTGTGCGGCGGTGAATTTTTATTTGTGTACTCGATGTCTTATGGATCCTGTCGACAAGGGATTCTCCAATCTTTAAGTCACTAAATGCTTACCGCTCGGGCTTATTGTCCTAATGATTCTAGAAGGGCTTAGGGTTGTAATAGAGGGGCCTTAATAATTAGAATAGGGTTTTGGGGCCCATTATACTGTGACTATAATAAGGGGCCCTCCCAAAATAGTATTGGTAATTATTTAGGCCCCTGTATTGGGGTTCGTAAACTCTTGCGTACCAAGTCTCCTGAACCCCATCCCAGAAGTCTCCTCCCTGCAAGACCTAGGATCTTCGAAAGCTTCCCTCAGTGGTGTGGCCGGGTATGCGATTCATTGGGGGGTTTGGGTGTGTTGGGGGTCTGGGGTTTTTGGGGGCTCTGGGGTCTGCGTCGCTTCTAGTTTGGGGTTTAGGGTAAGGGTTTAAGGGTTTAGGGTTTAAGGGTTTAGGGTTTACTGATGGGTGCCCGCTTCCCATTCTTGTGGCATAAGCTCTGGAATGGTGGCGGGGCAACATGCAAAACAGTTGTAAATCGGGGAGCGAGGCCGTTGTTTCCTGAAGCAAAAAGAGCCTGATTGCGATGGGATTACGCCGGTTTGTACACTGCGGCCGTTTAGCATAGCTAACATTTTCAGAGACAACATGGCGGTACATGGAGATGCCTGCCCCGAGAAACCTTATCTGCGTGTGTATCTAGCGGTTGCTGCTCTTGCCGAAAGTCCAGGTCTTGAAAGCTGCATCCATCACACAACTTTTACCTTGCACACCATCTGTCCCACACTCTGCCCATCCCTGCCACAGGTTTGAAGCCTGACGAGACACCCTGAACCATCAGCGCTGATAAGGCTGCAGCTCTGAGCCTAATCCAAAGAAGCCCAAACCTCAAAACCCTATGAGAGACAAAAGGGCGCCCCTTGCACTCAAAAATGAGACAAGTCCTATGAGGCCACCGCAAGCCAACAGCCCGGACGACCCCCATGAAGTCCTGCTGAGATCGGAAACCTAGAAGTTGCAAGCCGACACAGTCAACCCTACATACCCCTTAAACCCTTTACAAATGCCTAAGCCCTAAGCCGCAGATTTAGGGTTTGGTGTTCTGAAACCCTAAACCCTTCAACTCTCCCAGGACCCCCCTAAACCCTAAACCCTAAACCCTAAACCCCCGAGCATGTCAGGATCAGAGCCCTTGGGCTCTCTCGACCATCTCGCCTCTCAGTGCTCCTGGTGCAGCGACTGCCTCCAGCAGGTCGCCAATGCTACGGTTAAGGGTTTAGGGTTAAGGGTTTTAGGGTTTAGGGTTTAACCCTAAACCCTAAACCTCTTTAACGGTATCCATTGTCGTTCGTTTTTGGGGGTCCCCTTACGTCGGAACCTATATAAAAAGCTGGTTAGACCAAAACAAAGTACAACAGAGGCTGCAGGCAGGACTGATGCTTGGGCACTTCAGAAAACACGGGACAAGGCAGGATCCTCTCCCCAAAGAGCCTTGCATGATCTCAAGATATCTCCACGAATCCCTCCGTCAAACTGTTTAGGGTTTAGGGTTTAGGGTTTAGGGTTTAGGGTTAACTCCTTGTGCAACTCCCCCAAAACCGTTCCAAGCCGGAAACAAAAACGCTTTCAAAGCCTGTAGTAGCCTATAGGAAAACGTCCGAAGCTCGACGTAGAGTCCCGAAGCCCGAATGAATCCCTGAACTCTAATTTGGGGTTCAGGGTTCGGGGTAAGCCGGCCCTAGTATATTATAGAAGCCCAAATACTTACCACTGTAATTTCTTAGGGTTCCGTATCATAACCATACTATAAAAGAGCTCAAAACCCTATTCTAAATTAACCCTAAACCCTAGAACCCTTAACCCTAAACCCTAAACCCCCAAACAACCCTAAACCCCTAAACCCTAAATAGACCCTTAAGGCCCCTACATCAGTGCTCCGGTTTGAGGGCAGAGGTTAGGTTCCGCCGCTCCTTGCAGGACGCCGCCTGGCCAATGAAGCTCTTCTGCTGGAAGGCCGGATTCGGGGTTGAGGGTTTAGGTTTCTGGGTTCGGGGTTTGGGGTTTGGGGTTTAGGGTTTAGGATTCGGGATTCGGGGTTTCGGGGTTTCGGGGTTTCGGGGTTTAGGGTTTAGGATTTGGGGTTTGGGGTTTAGGGTTTCTGGTTCAGGATTCGGGGTTTGGGGTTTAGGGTTTCTGGTTTAGGAGTCGGGGTTTAGAGTTTAGGGGGTTCTGGTTTAGGGTTTCTGGTTTAGGATTCGGGGTTCGGGGTTTGGGGTTTGAGGTTTAGGGTTTGGGGTTTGGGGTTTAGGGTTCGGGGTTTGGGGTTTAGGGTTTGGGTTTTTTAGGGTTTAGGGTTTGGGGTTTAGGGTTCGGGGTTTGGGGTTTAGGGTTTAGGGTTTAAGGTTTAAGGTTTGGGGTTTGGGGTTTAGTTTGGGGAGTGGGGTTTAGAGGTGGTTGGGGCTTGGGGTTTAGAGGTTGTTTGGGCTTGGAGTTTACAGGTTGTTGGGGTTTGGGGTTAAGTGAGTTTTGGGTTGGGTGCAAGATTCCCTGCTTGAAGGGTCCAAAGGAAAAAGATGACCCAGGTGGGCTAGTGGTGCTGTAGGGTTTCATGGCGTCTGAAAGGGTCCGAAGTACCCGATACCTGTAACCGGCTATTTTGAACTGCTCAGGGGCTGAGTAGCTTTAACCTTTGGGGGCTTATATGATCCTACTATAA
>CAJNDV010031070.1:0-10568 GCA_905221635.1 Symbiodinium sp. CCMP2456 | reverse complement strand
AGCCTTAAGTCTTCGGCCCTGAACCTTCGCCTCTGACCTCGGAACCCAAGCCCTGGGCCCTGAACTCCCTAAACCCTAAACCCTAAACCCTAAACCCTAAACCCTAAACCCTAAACCCTAAACCCCTGACACCAGGCGAGAGTGTGAAGCGGAAGTTCATGAGCTCTCCATGGGATTTCTTTGCGAGCTGCCTGCTGCCACTTTGGTTAAAGCCATACTTCTCGAAATGCCTTCTGATGTTTTCCAGTTGGGGTGAGCTTTAGAGTTTAGGTTCATGTCATCGGATTTTGGGGGTTGGGGTTCAGGGTTTGGGGTCTTGGGTTTGGCGTTTGAGAAACCTGACTGGATGGCTGTACAGGGGCCCCATGGAGGGTCATTAGCCTTAAAATCTAAGCCTGTTTCGTGGGCCCTAAACCCTAAATCCTAAATCCTAAACCTTAAACACTAATGCCCAAGCCGTAAACCCTAAACCCTAAATGGTTGGTTTAGGCTCGTTAGCTTCGGAGGTTGTGGCAGAGTCCCCAGTTTTCAATTCTTTTCCAGGCGAGTCGTTTAGGGTTTAGGGTTCAGAGTTTAGGGTTTAGGGGTTTCAATCTCCTTTCAGGCGTTTTGTCTTCCTTCCCGGGTGTCTGCAGAGCTTCATTGTTGTTTGTCTCTGTGCAGCGGCTCTATTGATGACGACAAGCGCTCGGCTTTTTTCGGCTTACACAATATAGGAGCCTGCAAAATTACCTCTACCAGCTTGGGGGTTCCTTATTATACTTTTATTATAAAGGAGCCCAAAACCCTATTCTAATTATGGCCCCTACATTCTGTGCGGTTTTCAGCCGTGGGCAATGAGTTTAGGTTTAAGCATTAACCTAAACCCTAAACCCTCAACCCTAAACCCTAAACCGTTGAGTTTATCCCGCTCTTCATGGATCTACCGTGCCACTTTCTTTGCTCTGCAAAAGCGGAGGCCCGACATAAACACCCCAGAGACTCCAATATCCCTCAATTAAGGAATATACCTTAAATCTTATTAGGGTTCCTACTCTAATTTAAGGTATATTCCTTAATTAAGGGATATTGGAGTCTCTGGGACTAGGTCATTCATCGTAGACAACTAGTTTTCACACAACCAGAGGCATCGAATATCATAGTGAAGGGGCACTTCTAGTTACTGAGCGGTGCACCCCCCACGCTGGCGAAAGTTTACCGTGCTGTTTGATTTTGCATGCCAGGTTGGACCCATCGGCATGCTTCGTCTTGCATGAAGCATGGATTAGAAGCTGAATGATCTACAGTATTGGGTGAGTGCCGTTTCTTTGCTGCAATGCTCCCCCTGAAGCAGAAACGATGCTAGGGTTCTGAGAAACCTTAAGCCGTAAACCTTAAATCCTGAATACTAAGCCCTAAGCACTAAACCCTAAGCCCTAAACCCTAAATCCTAAACCCTAAACCCAAACACTATTCACCAAGAGCCAAGGTATTACATCGCGAGCGGCCTGGTGGTGCTGTCATGCACGGCCGGCGTTCTCGCCACTCCTCCGCAAGCAAAGCACCGCAAATGCTTGTCTCGAAGGTTCCTATAGAATCCAGAAGATGGTTTAGGGTTTAGGGTTTAGGGCATGATCGAGTGTTTTGAACTGTATATGTAGGTCGTACCGACAGGGGTGCTATGTGTGTGGCAGCCGGGCTGAAGACGTGCCTCAGAGCCTGCTCGCATTTCCCGGAGCGACGCTGGAATTCGTGACTGCGCAGCCTCGCCTCACTGTTGCTTCTCCCTATCCGACCAGGAACTGTCGGTTTGTGTTGTATTTGGGTTTAGGGTTTAGGGTTTAGGGTTTAGGGTTTAGGGTTTAGGGGCATGACTACATTCTTGCGTTGGGTGATTTGGAACAAAGTGAAGTGCTTTCAGTCAGCATCATTGCTGAGCTTAGCTCGACAGCCCTGATTTAGCGCAAGGGTTGAAAAGATATGTTATGTGTGCGATTCTTCTTAGTAACGGAGCTAGAGATGCAGCTGATATCATGTTTGTAAACTCGGCAGCCATAAAGCTCTGAACCTGCCCCTCCTAAACCCGAAATCTGGAACCCTTCGTTTGCGGTTTCGGTTGAGGGCATGTAGGGTTTATGGTCCCGATCCAGAACTCCCTGACCCCCTAGCGCCCGATCTCAGGTGATTAACCAGGTTCCGACGACCCTCCACTCCCACATCGTGGTCCTGCGTCTCGGCGGATCGGATCCCGAAAATCTCGCATCGCAGCCTGCAGGGTCTAGGGTTTAGGGTTTAGGGTTTAGGGTTTAGGGTTTAGGGTTTAGGGTTTAGGGTTTAGGGTTTAGGGTTTAGGGTTTAGGGTTAGGGTTTAGGGTTTCGTGCGGAGGGGTCTCCAACGGTCTTAAAGCTTTCTGGAGTGTCGGGCGGGAGGATTCGGGGAAGCCGAAAAAGAAGGATCGACACCCTAGCCCACAAGCCCCTAAACTCTAAACCCCAAACCTTAAACCCCCAACCCTAAACTCTAAACCCTAAACCCTAAACCCCAAACCCTAAACCATAAACCCTGAACCCCTAAAGCCTAAACTCCCAAACCCTGAACCCCTGACACTAAAACTTTTGCCCTAATATAGGGGCCTTACTAATTGGGGTTTAGGGTTTAGGGTTTACCAATCACTGTATAATATACCCCCCAAAACCCAACTCTAATTATTAAGGCCCCTACATTAAACCCGAAGCACAAGGGCTCAAAGGCGCCATGGCTTCGAGCGCCAACACCCCAAAAGTTTCGGGTTTACGCTTAGGATTTGGGGTTTAGGGATTGGGGTTTAGGGTTTAGGGTTTAGGGGTTTAGGATGTAGGGTTTCAGGTTTAGGGCTTAGGGACATGGAAGTCTGAGGAAATCAGAGACCCAACCCAACCCGAAATATTGAACCTTAGTATCCGTATGGCTTCTGTTTAAAGGAAACCAAGGCCGTAAAGCTAAGCCTCATTCTGCAGTACCCATGCTAGAAAATGTAATTCCCATAGGGCTGCCCAAGACAATGCACCGTTGGATAACCAAAACGAGCCATCAAACGGCACTCGTTGTGATCTTCACTTGTCAGGTTGCCCAAATCCTGGACCGAAGGCACCAGCTTGCGATGGATTTCAGGGCCTAAACCCAAAATGCTAAACCCTAAACCCTAAGCCCTAAGCCCTAAGCCCTAAACCCTAAACCCTAAGCCCTAAGCCCTTAACCCTGAACCCTAAACCCTAAACCCTAAGCCTTAAGCCCTAAACCCAAAGCCCTAAATCGCTTGCGCTGGATTTCGGGGCTTTGGTGTTCCGGCCCCTGGGTTCGGGCTAAGGGTTAAGGGCCTAGGGCTTAGGATTTAGGGCTTAGAGTTTAGGGTTTAGGGTAAACGGTTTAGGGCTTAGAGTTTAGGGTTGAGGGGTTTAGAGCTTCAGGTTTAGGGTTTATGGTTTAGGGTTTATCGGGAGGGGGCCAAGGGCACTAAACCCTGAACCCTAAAGCTCTTGAGCCCGTTAGCACGCTAACTTTCTAGACACCGTTCAAACCAGATCCGTCATATTGCCTTCCAAAACCGTGACCCCAAATCTCATGATCCACGGGCCCATCCCCAATTGCTTTAAGTCTTAAACAGCACTGGTGCAATCGATAGTATTACTGACAGTAACCTCAAGACAAGGCCCTACTGCCCTAAACCCTAAAGCCGTAGAGACTAAGCTCCCAAACAGAAGCTTTAAGTCCCACGTGCAGGACTTACGGGCACCACGGCCGTTCGAGAAACAGGTGATGTCGACTTGGTTTTCTGGACGGTTCTTCCTTTTGCCGCTGTGGCAGCACTTGCCGCCACGGTTTCGGGTAAGGCTGTCATGGCTCGGCGTTC
Organism: Symbiodinium sp. CCMP2456; assembly: GCA_905221635.1. Taxonomy (NCBI): domain Eukaryota; class Dinophyceae; order Suessiales; family Symbiodiniaceae; genus Symbiodinium; species Symbiodinium sp. CCMP2456. Next base: position 6,699 of record CAJNDV010031070.1, on the reverse strand, counting down.
ATGTAAATCCCTGATGGGTAAGCACATCACCATCTCTTGAAGTGCAAGCATCATGGGATCTTTAGTAGCCATCCCAGACGCTGAACTCTAAACCCTATCCTGCATTGTGAAGGGAGCCAGAAGCGCGATGCCCAGGGCTTGCACTTCCTGGAGTACCGGCAGTGTTGTGACGACGACGACTACTGAAGTTTTTACTTTGCTGAGACCTGCTCAGACGTAGCTTTGCTGTGTGGTGCTAGCACTACCTATCATTATCGTCAGTCTTATCTACATCTCTTATGTTGACCGAACGTGCAGGCTCAAGGCTTGTGGCTGAGGCACCCTAACTTTAAAACCCTAAACTCTAAACCCTAAGCCCTAAACCCCCTAACCCCCCAAATCGAAAGGCTCCAAACCTCGTGCCTGCTGAGGTGGTCTTCTATGTGATCCCGCAGGCGTACTTTGTGGGCGTCGTTTTGCTGAAGCATCTTCGACGGAAATCCGATATCTGTAGTGTTCAATTAAAGGACTCAGGGCGGGCTTAGGGTTTGGGATGAATACTTAAAGAACCATGGGACTTAGTAGGTAGGGTTTAGGGTTTAGGGTTTAGGGTATAGGGTTTAGGGTCATGGGACTTAGTAAGTAGGGTTATAACTAAGGTAACTATACTTATAACCCCAATTAGGGGACTTATAACCGTACTTACTAAGTCCCATGATCCTCCAAGTAGGTTTTTGATACAGATCCCTGAGTGAATCCGCCCAGGAGTTTCTGTCACAGCTGTTACCATAAGGACCCGCAGAAGGACCCTAGCTTAGAAAACTACCTGCCGCAAACCCTCAAGGAACGATTACACGGTCTTGTCCTGAAGCCTACACCTCCCAAAACGTACCCGCAACCTCAGCAGCAGCCTCAACCCTTAGACTCTAGGCACAGCACCACCCCTGCTTAGGAACCCTAAAGCCAAAACCCCAAGCCTTGAAGGAGCCACTAAGGGGTTCAGGGAACACAGGACCCAGGTCCACAACCCCAAACCCCAAATCCCAAACCCCAGGCCCAACATCGCAACAAGAACCTTGAAGTCCAAATTCCCTAAACCCGGACCCTAAACAACTGAACCCCAAAACCCTAAACCCGAAACCCTAAACCCTACACCCAAGACCCCGAATCCCCCCCAAATCCCCAAAACCCAAAACCCCAAAACCCCAAAACCTGTGAACCTTGAAACGAAGCGCCAGGCTTGGATGCCCTCGGCGTGCCAGCACAAGCCGTGGAACCCGGGTTGTTCTATGTGGCTTCGGGACGGTTGGTTGCTTTACGGATTCCATAGGTTCTATAAGTGTGCTGTATGTGATGTTTGTGGTTTGTTTTTAGAGTCTTTGTCGGTGGTTCAGAGTTTTGGGCCCTGAGCTTCAGGGTTCTGAGGCTTTTGGGTTTTTGTTTTGGAGTTTGCCGTTTCGGATCATTCCCCCTCAACTGGCCCTGAACGGTTGGGACCTGCTTTTGTTTCTGTGTGGTGTGCGTGTTTGAGCCCAGACTGGATCACTCCTATAACCTCTAAGCGCCGAATAGAGCCTTATAAACCCCTTACAAGATCCTCATGTAGAACCAATGTTTGCAGACATTATAGAAACATTACCCTACGATCCGTAGTATATGCGCAATTTTTTTTATGTACATATATATAGATACATATATGTACAAAATACATATATATATATATATATGTATTTTGATTAGGAAATCAGTAGGTAACCATTAAATCTCCGGGGCATATTAGAAGTTGAAAAGGTTAACCTTTTTTGGGCTAGGGTACTCAGCCCCTAAGTATATGTATATACATATATATATATATATGTATACAAAAGTATATGTTGATTTATGTATTTGTTGATTTCTTTGTTTGAGTACTTATGTAGTTGTTTGTTTATTTGTTTGATATTATCTAGCGTAAGTAACTACCTGGGAACCCCATTAAGGTGAAAGTACGGCACATGGACCCTTATCATTCTATAGCCTAAACCTAGAACACTTCTAGTACCTACGGAGCCCTTAGCTTACCGGAACTCCTGAAGGAGCCCTTACGCTATCTTGTACATTGTTGGTAGATATACTATAAACCCCCAAACCCCCAAATCCCAAACCCTAAACCCCAAGCCGCAAGCGCTAAACCCTTGATGGGGACCCTATTGTAGAACCCTATAGTTCCTTGAAGAGGGACCTTACTCGAGCACCCCTATAGTACTTGGAGGTTCATGGGTATATAGTTATAAGTAGGGCTATAAGTAGGGTAACTATAATTATAACCTAAATTAGGGGACTTCTAACTTATAACTCCACTTATAACTACCCATGAACCTCCAAGTACCCTTAATGGGGGACCTATTATAGAACCCTGTAGTTCCTTGAAGAGGCTTATTCGAGAACCCCTATAGTACTTACCCTAAACCCTAAACCCTATAGTGCCGGTAAAAGGGGTCGTCGAAACCGCCGGACTGACCCAAGGACCTGAGCTTGATGACTTTTGCAAAGCAGATCGAGGCAGCCCCCGGGCGAATACTCAGAGGATTCGGGTTCAGGGTTTAGGGTTTAGGGTTTAGGGTGTAGGGTTTTGGGTGTTGGGTTTAGGGTTTGGGGATTCGGGTTTAGGGTGTAGGCGGTTTAGGATTACGGCTCAACCTCCCTTGCAGCTTTCCGGCACCCTCCCCGTGAATCAGTGGTTCATTGTGGTTTAGGATGTTGTAGGGGGCTAAGGCACATATGAAGCATGGTTCGAATTAGGGTTTTGTTGGCTGCGCTCCTCGTCAAGCCTGTTGAGTGCTTGATTTTTATAGGGAGGTCAGATGATGTCAGTAAACAGACCCTATGATGTATGGCCCCTGGTAGTAGGTATCTATGGTGCATTAGATCATAGAAGGAGGGTATGGGCACTTGAAGAGTCAAGGATGGTAGGTGAACGCTTGCAGGTTTCGCGGTTCAGGCATCTGTTTAAGGGCTTGATGTTCCTTACTGTTACACTATAGCTACCTTACTCATAAGTTGCTCATAAGCGTATCATAAGCGTCCTTGTCAAGAATACAAGCACTAAGTTGTAGGTGACGTACCACATTGCCTATACCCATAGGCTCCATAGTAGTTCCTCTTTGGGGTTACCTTATAGGATCCTAAACATAAACCACAAGAAATACTATGGAGCTTATGGGTACCATCCATCATCGTTATGACCCTCGACCTCATAGAGCAGTGTTTGATGAAGCCCCGCTGAGCTCCGGAATGAGGGGGGTTTGTTATTTTTGCCCAATAGCCCTAGCATGCTCCGGTTTGAGGGAAGGATTCTCTTCCGCATCCCCTCATGCAAATTGTACTCATTATGTCTGGAGATGATCATCAGTTGCCCCTTTAACCCTCAAGCTGCTTCAAGCATAAAGCCTATAAGCCCGATAAACCCTAAACTCTGAACCCTAAACCCTAAAGCCCAAAGCCTATAAATCCTATAAGCCCTGAGCCCTACGAGAAGGTCCTGGGGCTGCCCGTAAGGTGTGGCTCATGCTTGCATCCAAGGTCCATCATGCTTCTGTCCTGCTAGGCGTGCACGGACAAGGCCGGCCCATGGAAGGGATGAATAATGGGGTAAGTGTACTTGTAGGTATATGCGTAGTTCTCTAAATTAGGGTCCCTTTTTGGGTCCCCAATATAGTACGGCACCCTTATAAAAAGGACCCTAAAAGGGACCCGAATTTAGAGAACAACCCATATGTATAGAAAGCTAGGGTTGTGTTTCTAGATTCCTACGCCATGTGGAGGCGTGTTTGCTCTTCGATTCGTGGATACTTGGAAGTTTATGAATAGTCATGGGTGGGGAATTTTCCGCCCTATAACTGCCCATGCACCTCCAACTAGAGAAGTGAGTTGAGCCACGCACTGCCGTTTTCGAGGAGGCAGAAGTGGGTCAGGACATTGTAGGTCAGGGAAGCCACATTGCGCTGCATGAAATGCGCAGCAGTCTGCGTGTGTGTGTGTGTGTGTCAGACATATAGCATGCACATGGGATAGAAGCACGTGTGTTTGTTTGTGTGTGTGTGTGTTGAAAGCTTTCAAAAGGGCATCGGTCTATGATCCTGTGCTCCCTCGTCCGATTCCTGCGCTGAGTCTGCAGAACGCTTCCTGACTGCCCTACACCCTGAGCCTAGAAACCCTAAGCCCTGCACCCCAAGCCCAAAATCCTGAAGTTAAAAGCTGGAGCCACATTGAGAGGGCATTTCTGCACAGGCCTTTTCAACCTCATTTTCCTACCTGCCGGCGCTGCCGTCGTGGAGGCACATCTTGAGTTGGTCAGCAGACTCTTGGGGTCGTGAGCAACCTGACGGTACATGGGGTTTAGGGTTTAGGGGTTTAGGGTTTAGGGTTTAGGGTGTAAGACCCGCTGCAGCTGCTGATGTCTTGCTACAGCTACGGAGCCTTCAATGTTGTTCCTTAATGTTCGATGCTGGCTTCTGTTCCACATGCCTATGCAGCACCAGGACCATCACCATCAGAGGCCGCTAAAGGAACTTGTTGAAAGGACTTGAACACATCGAAACCCCCAAAGCGCTAAACCCAAAAAATCCTTAAAGCGCTAAACTTACAATCCCAAGAGGGCCCAAACCTTAGGATCTCCAAACCCTTACAGGAACCCTTTGATGGCCGCGAAGGTCCAGCCCTGTGGGGTGGCGATGTCATTGACCTTCAACGTGGCGGATGCCTGGAATGTTTTTGGAGCTTACCCTTCGGGCGTTAACCAGGTCCTGCAAAGCTTTTTATTATAGGGTTTTACACCGGTGCCAGGGGGGGTTCATTGGGTTTGAAGAGGTTTATGCCCCGAAATTCGAGACCTCGGTGTATCATGTATACTCTAGGCACATGAAGCCGTAGGGTTCGACTTCAAAAACCCAAGCTCTCTCTCGGCTCTCACAGGGCAAGTTGCAGGGTTTACCAGGAACCTGAAAGACCCACCGCTTGAGGGCTCCTTGTTCAGATCCCTTATATGAGTCCTTAGAATCCTGGAAGAGGTAGGTTGAGGGGTATGAGGTGCGGCATGTGCTTGGGCTCAAGGTCTGACTGTTGTGTTTTTCACGCAGCGTCGCTTAGGGTTTACCCTAAGGCTCATGGACCCCCATAGTGAAAGCCCAAACCTTAGCCCCCAAAGCCCAAACCTTCCCCTAGAAGGCCCATAATAGCAATAAGAGCCTTAGGGTTCAGGGTTGAAGGACACTAAACCCTAAACCCTAAACCCTAAACCCTAAACCCTAAACCCTAAACCCTTAGGGTTCCAGGGTTGAAGGGTTTGGGGCTCCTGGGCTTCAGGGTCCAGGGTTGAAGGGTTTATAGGCTTTACTCTAGGGGCCTAAATAACTAAAGGGTCCAAGTACCATTATAGTAGGTACTTAGTAGGTATTTTGTCCCCAAAAGTATATACTATACTAGTACTTGGACCCTTTGGGATAACTACCAATTCTACTGCGGGGGGTCCTTATTATATTTGGAGCATAATGGGCCCCAAAAACCTTATTATCATTATTAAGGCCCCTAAACCCTAAACCCTTAACCCTAAAGTTTAGGGCCTAAGCCCGGGCAGACCGTCGGTGCGGCTCTGAGCCTAGCGGGCCCAGCGGTGGTTTTCTGGTCCGGTAAAAACCCCAAGCCCCATCATAGAACCGGGCTCAGGGTTTACCCATAGGCTCCATCGTAGTTCCTTTTTGTGGTTTATATTTCGGACCAAATATGGGATCCTATCAGGTAATCCCAAAAAGGAAATACTATGGATCATATGGGTACGCCTTGAAGAAGCCCTGTGGTTATGTTTACAGAGCCCTGTGGTACCCTTATGGTAACCTCCGGAAGTAATCCGTAGCCCCTTGTGTTGGGCCACTCCTTCACACGCAGTTGTTCGATCCCAGGAGCTCTTCGGCGTACGCTTCGCTGAAATTCTGTGCCTTGGGCGTAGCGGCATTCATTTTCTTGCAACATGCTGTGCGAAAGTATAATCCCAAAGCCTGAAAACCAGAACCCTGCTTCGGGATGGTGGAGACAAGATGTACATAAGCTGTGTATTTGATCGTAGAGTTTCGTCGAAGCGCTTCAATGTTTTGAAATCCTGACCACAAGCTCATGGACTCATAGCCGGCTTTCGAAGGCCGTGCTGGACAACGTTTTCGAAAGCCCTAGGCCCCAAACTCTAATCCTTCAGGAACACAACATGTGACGAGGAGTTTCAGCAGAGATTCGCCACTCAGCTGAATCGGCCTAATTGCAATATGTCGGGCTACTTGTGTCATTGTTGCTACCATAGAATATAATAAACGATATACATAAGTTCTTTTTATCTATATATACACAATGAGATTATGTATTTATTCATATTCGTGCATACATGTAGATGCCCATGCCAAAGAGAAAGTGTGTTTGACTCTGTGCGTGTGTGTGTGTGCGTGCGTTTCTGTGATGTTGTCCTTCCCTGTCTGCTGAGATCAATCAGGTTATCTGAGCATGATGTCATTCTTGCTTTCGTGTTGGAGCTGCAGCAGAAAAGAAGGAACCCAGATATCGACCTCAACTAACTAGATGCGGACGTATCCCTGCGTAGAGATGCTTTGAAATGTGCCGCACGAAAATGTGCACAGTGTCCTCTAACCCCGCAGCCAAATCTCGAAGCCCCCCCAAAAAAAAAAAAAACAAAAAAGA
>CAJNDV010031068.1:36267-47804 GCA_905221635.1 Symbiodinium sp. CCMP2456 | reverse complement strand
AGTAGTAGCAGCAGTAGTTGCAGCAGCAGCAGCAGCAGCACCAGCAGCAGCAGCAGTCTTTCTAGTAGGTGTCTTAGTGTAAAAGTCGTCGTCTATTAATTGCTTGCAGACTCTAGCAAGCAGTAGGCATTGCAAATTGCAAACATCTTGGCAGCAGCAGTTTTCGAAGGCGCTGTGGAGCATTTCGGACATTGTCCTCTGTCATCATGTTGACCGTCGGTGCTGTTGCTGTCGCAGTCGAAGTTGGCATCAAGCCAGACTGGGATTTGTGTCTTGTGGTAGCTGTTTGCATTGACTGGGTCGGTATTGCGTTTGTGGCTTTTCAGTGGCTCCGTGACTTAATAGATATTCCTGCCTAAACTAATATTAATATGATGTCTATATGCTCTTGTCATCGTTGCGGCATATGGTCTTTATTGCAGTGCAGCGGGCGCAGCTGCTGTGACCAGGTGGTGCAGTGTTTCTTCGTCCTGTCAAAGATTGTGCAGCGAAAATGTTGTGCTACTACTTTACTACCATCTTGCACGATATTTATTAGGATGCACAAGTTATTGCCAGCCATTGTGCCTATCTACACGCAACCGCGCGTCTGTAAATCCAGAACTGCCGGCTTCCCCGCCTCGTCCGTTGAACGGATCCAGCCCAGCCGCTCGAAGTTAGAGATCCTTGGAATGGGCAAGCACGGAGAGTGATAGAGTGATAATACCTGTAGTCTCCATTGTAGTTCCTTTTTGGGGATACCTTATAAAATCCTTCATATGTAAGTGGTTAAACCAAAAAAAAGGAACTACAATGGAGACTATAGGTAGAAAAGAATAGTTCGGAATACTATTCCTCAAGGCTCCATATTGAAATCCCAGTGTGCTCTAGACTGAAAGCCTCTCCAAAACTGACGGCCTACCCGCAGACTGGCTTGGATTTTTTTGGGTCCTAGTCTGGTGGACTGCTGACTGCAGGCGTGGAGATACTTTGAGCTTCCAGGTAGATTCCCACCCCTGACCCGAAATCCAACGAGGATTGGGATTGGAATAACACGATGTGTCCGATGCTTCCACCAGTAATCTGAAACAGGTGCAAGAATGCAACAGTCTAAGAGTAGATCGGACGGAACAGATTCTGTCTTATCGTTTCAGCTCAGACGATGTGCTGTGAAGTCACCCTACACCCTAAACGCTAAATTCGAGTAAACCCTGAAGACCAAACCCTTAAACTCCGAGACCTAGTAAAGTGCCGCATATTTCGTAGTCCGGGCGTCGGATTTGGTTGGATGCCGCCAACTCGAACCCGAATCTAAACCCTGAACCCTGAACCCGAATGTATGTACAGGGTATGTAGGGCTTCAAGATACTAGGCTGAAGTAGGGGTAGGGCTGCTGATTGATATCCCACAAACTAACCTGTCGTATGATCCTACTTGGCACTGCTGCATCCTGCTAGCTAACGCAGATCGACGGCAGTGACGATGGCGAAACCGCCACAGTGATAAGTGGGGCCACAGAAAAAAAGGAAGGCAACACAATGCTTGAGACTGTTTCTTTGTCGCTGCATCTCTCTGGCAACCTTGGCCGGGGTGACTGGCGCTTTTGGCGCGAATGCTGTGCATGGCGGCAATTGCGCCATCAATGTTTGCAACATGGGGATTCCCCGGCCATCCGTCCACCCCTCGAACTCAGAATCTTAAGCAACTTCCGTCGGCAGTATGCAGCAAGGCCTTATAGTAAGAAGGGCAGAATCGACTGGATCATCGCTTGCTGGAATTCTTCCAAGAACAGCACGCTGAGATCCCACGTCAGGATTGCACCGACTTTTAGGTGCTGCTGCTTGTCTACGGGCCTAAACCAATTACGTACTTGACCCAACCGAATTAGTGATGTTGCTATTCTTTATACTTCGTATAGACCTTAACAGGCACTTACACCTAACCTTGTAGCCGCCCTTTGAAATCAGGAGTCACGGCACAAGCCTCGACTCCTAGATATCAACCCGTGCAGGGCCCGTAAACTAAACCTAGAGCCCTGGAGGCCTACTCCTGGTAGAACCCTAAACCCTAGAAGCCCTAGAAGGGCTCCACCCTAAACCCTCGGAGGCCTAAAGCCCCGAAACCCTAAACCCTAGACCCTAAACCCTAAACCCTAAGCCCCGAAACCCTAAACCGCTCAAGCCCTACATCAACTCCCGGCGTTGTCAAAGAGGAAGTTGGCAGCTAGCTCCTCGTTCTTGTCGCAAGCAAGGTATGCCTTCGCTTCCGTTGAGGGGTTTTAGGGTTTAGGGTTTAGGGGTTTAGGAGTTGAGGGCTCAGGGGTTTAGCGGTTTAGGCTTTAGGGGTTGAGGGGTTTTAGGGTTTCGGGTTCCAGAAAATCGTGCTTTTGGGGTTCGGGTTTCATGGTTTCATGCTTCTATCGGTACTCAACACAGGGCCCAGGATTCTAGGTGTCTGTTCTTCGGATTCACGGGCGGTTAAATAATTACCAATACTATTTTGGAGGTTTCGTAGTATAACCATAACATATCCCTGGGGCTCCAAAATACCCGAAAGTAGGTACTATTTACAGCCTTTAGACCCCAAAGTAGGTCCTGTTTGAATACTTAGAGCCCTAGGGTATTATATCGGGCCTACAAACCCCATTCTAATTACCCTAAACCCTAAACCCTAAACCCTAAACCCTAAACCCTAAACCCTAAACCCTAAACCCTAAATACGTTTCACAGGATCACCAAACATCGGTGTCAAGTTTTGGTTCTAAGGCAGGGAGGCGCCTGGGCTTGTTTAGAGTTTAGGGTTTAGGGGTTTAGGGGTTTAGGGTTTAGGGTTTAGGGTTTAGGGTTTAGGGGTTTAGGGTTTATAGGGTTTAGGGTTTAGGGTCACGGGTCGCTTTCCTACACGTGTCCCCTTAGGGAGTCGTTACTACAGTATTTCAAAACTCCAAGCACAACATGGGTGCACCTCCAGCCTATAAGAGGCCCCATGCTTCTGTTAGAGCGCCCTGCATCCTAGATAAAGGTAGCAATTGCACTAACCACCACTGGCTTGGGCAGTTAAGGCTTCGTGGAAATACCACACCAGCTGATATTGGACTTTTACAGGGACCCTGGAAGGGTTTGTCGATGCAGGCATAATTGGACAAGGTCCGAAACCCCCGCCAACTGTGGTGAATATCTGCTGTAGGGCCACCAGCAATCGGTACGATCACTCTCCTAAAGGAAAGAGCCACCTCACTTCAAAGTATTACCGGACCCACACCCGAACTCTGCATAAATGAAGAAGACTCCAATATCTTTAGCCTAACCCCTGAAGTGCCCTGCACCCTTTTGCCTGCGCCGCCATCTCTTTGTCGAAGCCGAGCGCAGCAAGTCTCTCAACCTAACGGCTGGGGCCGCCAAAAAAAACCAGCAAGAGGGCTTTGCGCTTTGGGTGTATGCAGTTTTTTAGGGTTTAGGGTTTAGGGTTTAGGGTTTAGGGTTTGGGGTTTCGGCTTGAAGGGTTAGGGTGTATGGGGTTCAGGCTTAAGCTTCAGCGTGTCGGATGTAAGGTAAGATCTGGGAAAGTTGAGGCGTACGGATAGCTTCAGGCATGTGACATTTGCATGTGTTTCTCTTTGCGTACATAGGTATTGGCATTAAAGTGTTGGTATCGGTACTTATACCTCGGTGTCAAATCGATGCTGACATCAGCCTTGTGAATTACAGGTCACCGCAGTCCTTCCGCTGGACCTGAATTTGAAGAAGCAAGCCCTGAACCCTAAACCACTAAAATCCCGAAACCCAAGCCCCCAAACCCAAAACCCAAAACCCGAAACCCCAACCCGAAACCCCAAACACCCTCCCACTGTGCTGCCGACTGCGGCGTTCTCCGCTTCGCTGAGTCGGATGACCTGCAAACCCGCTCTCTTCGGCCGAAGATGGGGTGCAAGGCTTGGGGTTTCGGGTTTTCAAGACCCCAAACCCTAAACCCTAAACCCTAAGCCCTAGACCCTAATCCCCAAGCCCTAAATTGTTGGGGTGATTTTGGTGCTTTACGGTCGGGCGTCGACGTCCTGAGATGCTGAGTGATGACAAGCGCTGAGCTGTTATTGAACCCCATACTAGCAAGAGATGAGACTATAGGGGCCGAAAATCATTTTTCGGCCACTCTATTAGGTGGCCTTCATAACGACAACTAACGACTCACTGCACGAACAGCTCAGGTCTGTCATGCTAGCTGCTAGCAGCAGCGGCATGCAGTGCGCCGTATACCTGTCAAGGAAGAACGGCGGTAACAAGAGGAAGTGACGTTTATCATTACCAAAGTCAGGGCCACCAATATCAGTACTGATGGGACGTCATCATCACCATCACTTAGTACAGGCATCAGTAAGTACAACACTCATCCGACTTCTCCTATTCGGATGAACCATGACGTCCACAGCCATGAGCTGCACTAGTATCATCACCGTCATGGCCTTGGCATCGTCATCCTCACCTCTGCACCGCCAAACCTACGGCAGCAATGAACAGAACTGAGGACCTTCGACGTGTAAGCCCCAACATCCGAAACTGGGATTCAAGACTAAGCTTTAAGACCGAGACTTCCAGCGGACCTTCGGAAGGAACAAACTAGCATTTTGCAGGCCGACCCGGTGACTCCAGCTAGTAGGGTGTCAGCCTTTGTAGGTGTTTGTAGGTGCTTGCTCACCTAGAGTCTCCACATATACTACTATTGTGGAACTAGGCCCTTGAAACCATAAGAAGCATGGTCTTTTGGGGCCTAATTCCATAAGGGTAGTCTATTTGGAGCCTTTAGGCTGTCTTAGGCTTCTTAAACTTTCTGGCTTAGAGATGCAAAACCATAACCTACACCCTAAACCCTAAACCCTAAACCCTAAACCCTAAACCCTAAACCCTACACCCTGCTATGTTTGCCTCTCCCAGCCCAGACCATGGCCCCAAACCCGTGCAGTTCACTGCCAAGCCGTGCCGACTTCGAAACGGGCCACGGGAACTCCGACGAAGCCTCATGTCGCCCTACTGTAGGGGGTAATAGTTGCCTATGCTACTTTTGGGGCTCCTTATAGTATAATATACCCCAAAATCCTTTTCTGATTATTGAGGCCCCCCCCATATTGGCTTCCTCCGTAAGTCCTTGTAGATTTCCCGTTGAGTCATCAGGAGCTACTGATTCTGAGATCTTCACCGGAACGCCTGAAACCCACAAAGCTCTGAAACATGAATCCAGGAAGCCTAGCCAACCCCCGCAAGATTTGCACAGTTGTTCCGTTTGGCTTTAGGGTTGAGGGGAATGGGGAGTTCAAGACGTCGTAGTATCACCCCTAAACCCTAAACAATAAACCCTAAAGCCTAAAGCCTAAACCCATAAACCCTAAAGCCAAAATCCTAAAGCCTAAACCCTAAACCCCGACGACAGCCGTCGCCGAACCTCGGCCGTGTCGGTTCGGGAGTCCTCCTGGACTGACGGCGTGGCCTCGTAGGGCTTAGGGCTTTAAGGCTTTAGGGTTTTAGGGTTTTAGGGTTTCAGGGTTTAGGGCTTTAGGGCCTGAGGGTTTTAGGGCTTTAGGGCTTTAGGGTTTTAGGGCTTCAGGGTCTTAGGGCTTTAGGGCTTTATAGGGCTTTAGGGCTTTAGGGTTTTAGGGTTTTGTGGCTTTAGGGTTTTAGGGCTTCAGGGTCTTAGGGCTTTAGGGCTTTAGGGTTTTTAGGGCTTTAGGGTTTTAGGGTTTAGGGCTTCGGGGGTTTTAGGGTTTAGGGTTTAGGGTTTAGGGTTCAGGGTCTAGAGTTGCGGGTTGAGGGTTTAGAGTTGAGGGTTTAGGGTTTAGGGTTTAGGGTTGAGGGTTTAGCGTTTAGGGTCATGGCACCTTTCGGTGTTGGTGCGAGCTGTGCTTTTGCTTCAGGACTGTTGTTGAATTTTGGTTGTGGATGTTTTGGGCGTTTAGGTTTGAAGGTCTTGTCCAAGTCTTGCTAGCAGCGTCTCTGTCTGTTTTCCGATAGGCATAGAAGTTAGAAAACTACGCAAATGGACTTAGACACCAAAGAGGGTACTGTTTTGGTATACTTGGAGCATCTTGCGAATCTTGCAGCACCCTAAACCCTAACCCCAAAACCCGCGGCTTCAACTCCCCAGCCGACGTAGTTACGATGATTTCAGCAATGAGTCCCTCGTTGCAACCCTCCGCAACGAAGCGGTGCCCCATAAACCCTAAACCCCTAAACCCTAAGTACTATTCTGCGTCTCTATTTCCCTCTGATGGAGCTATTGAGCCAGTGCCCGAATCCGAAGGACCATAGCCTAAACCACAGGGTGCCTAAGCCCATCTGGCCGCAGCCAGTCGCTGAGCCTGCACGCGAGGAACGAAGGGACGAAAGATCGAAAAGCAGCAAGCAGCACGTCCCAAAACGATTGAGAGAAAGAGACACGGACGGTGCGTGACCCTAAACCCTAAACCCTAAACCCCTAAACCCTAAACCCTAAACCCCCTTAACCCTAAACCCTGTATGCACGCACGCATGGCGTTGGGCACTTCGTTGATGGTGGCTCTGGATCTTTTAGATGCTCCCAGCCCGGGCCCTAAACCCTGCAAGCTCCAAACGTAAGACGTATCTCCATGCCGAACCTTTCCGTCCACTTCGAGACCTAAACCCTAAACCCTAAACCCTAAACCTTTCCTTCCACTTCGAAACCTAAACCCTAAATCCCTAAACCCTAAACCCCAAAACGTACCTGAAAGTAACCGCAGGCCTTTCTTCCTTCATCCCGGTGTCCGCCGACCATGTCTACCCAGAGCTCCTCAGCTGCTGTAATTTAGGGTTTAGGGTTTAGGATTTAGGGTTTAGGGTTTAGGGTTTAGGATCTAGGGTTTAGGGTTTAGGATTTAGGGTTTCGGATTTAGGGTTTTGGTTGCCTTAACGGCCTTCTTCCAAATTCCTAGCTCCTTTGCTGCCGTCTCTTCTGTTGCTGCTGCTGCTGCTCCGTCTTGCAGTGCCAGTGCTAGTGCTAGTACTAGTACTAGCAGTAGTAGTAGTAGTAGTAGCAGTAGTAGTAGTAGTAGTAGTAGTAGTAGTAGTAGTAGCAGTAGTAGTAGTATTACTACTACTACAACAACTACTACTACAACTACTACTACTACTACTACTACTACTACTTCTACTACTTCTACTACTCCTACTACTACTACTACTACTACTACTACTACTACTAGCACTACTACTCCTACTAAGACTACGACTACGACTAAGACTACGACTACCACTACGACTACGACTACTACCACTACTAGTACATGTACTAGTACTAGTACTGCTACAGGGTCTGAGCGGTTTAGAGTCTGTAGAGTTGAGGAGCAGGGTGAGGGCTTGCAGGGAATGCAAGGGCTCAGGCTTGCGTCTGCTGGAATCGTCTGCCAGGTTTGTCCTGGAGGTGGAGGAGATGGACACTGAGTGATTTGTCGTCGATGGGTTTGGGGTTTAGGGTTGAGGGGATACTGCTACATGTGGCAGTGGATGTAACATGATTTAACAGCAGATTTTCCAGCAAACGCAACGTGCTCCATTTGCATCCGCGTTCGATACAGCATCAGTGCTAGATTTCCATTATCGGGATAAACCCTAAACCCTAAACCCTAAACCCTAAACCCTGCACCCAAAACCTTCCAGCCTGAAACAGGCTAAGTCAGCCTTTCCGATAGCCCCAGGCCATGGAGCCCAATACCCCAAGATTAAGGAATAGACCTTATCTTAGTGGCTGAGTAGGTAACCTTTAGCCTTTTGGGGCTCTTATAATCCTACCATAATTCAAAAGGTTAACCTTTTTTGGGCTAGGGTACTCAGCCCCCAAGTTATTAGATCATAATGGCAAGGCCCCTATAATGTAAGGTATATTCCTTTTATAAGGGGTATTGGGTTCTCTGGGAATCCCATAGGTTCTAGACGCCGAAGTGCAGATAGCCTGAACTTTAACTTGGAGTTCGACGTCCCAAAGTGGAGCAGGGTGCTTGAAGATGCGAGCCCCAAGCCCTAAACCCTGAATCCTTAAAGCCCGGGAGAGAGAGAACCCTAAAACCCTGAACCATAAAACCCTAAACCTGCCTTAACCCTAAACCCTAACCCTAAACCCTAAACCCTAAACCTTATAGCGTCCTCCAGGAGGTGGAGTTCGTCTGAGTTGTTTTGTGTTGTGTTGCTCAAGTTGGAATACCCGGATGCCATGGAGCAACCGTATCCGGGGGAGTACCACGGTTTAGGCCTTAGGGTTCAGGGCTTAGGGTTTAGGGTTTAGGGGTAGCATATAGACTTCGGTCCGAGTTGTTTCGCGTCCAAGGCTTTGAACATTTCCTGACCAACGCGATCCGTAAACCCTAAACCCCCTAAAACCCCTCATCTCTAAACCCTTATAGGCCCTAAACCCTGAATTCCTTAAGCCCTAAACCCTAAAGCCCCTGAACCCTAAACCCTAAACCCTCATGCCCAGAAAATCCCCTCCTTCGTTAGGACATAGGAAGGTCTGCAAGGTGGTTGAGTTGAAGTAGAGGGCGTGGGTACCCTTTCAGACGGAGCCCACAAGACTCCACCCTAAACCCTATGGGTTTGGGGTTTAGGCCCTGTGGTTTTAGGCCCTATGGGTTTAGGGTTTAGGGTCCACCCTAAACCCTTTGGCTTCAGGGTTTAGGGTTTAGGGTCCACCCTAAACCCGCCGGGTTTAGGCTAATTAGGGGGTGTAAAGCCCCAAATCATTGAAGAGCCTCAACCGACTTTCACGTCCTATTGTTTTAGACTCCCGCCGAAGGTGGGAGGTTGCGACAGGAAGCCGTGGCAAACCGAGACAGAGCCGACTTTCGTAGGTTTTCACTACCGAACCGAATCTCTCAACCCTAAACTCCTAAACCCCATAATTAGTAGCAGATCCCTCCATTGAGGTATCTGTGGCGCCTTTGAGGGGTTTTTCCACTCAGGGGGTGGAGGGCTTAGGCTGGAAGCGATGGCTCAAGCAGGGGGTTTAGGGTTTCGGGTTCAGGGTTAATGGTTTAGGGCTTAGATCAGAGCCTAATATAGGGGCCTTAATAATTAGAATATGGTTTTAGTGATACTTTGCTATGCTTATAACAATGCTCAAAATAGTATGGGAAATTATTTAGGCACCTAATATAGGCTTCCCAATGACAGCGTTTTCAAACCCAGAAAGACCCGCAAAATCCACACCGAGCCGACCTTACACGCATGTATAAAAACAACCTCCCTTCAAAAGCTGACGAAAGCCACCCTAAACCCTAAACCCTAATCCCCAATCCCCAAACCCTAAACCCTAAACCCTAAACACTAAACCTAAACCTAAACCATAAAACCCCAAACCCTAGTGACCCTGCTCTCTATAAATGCTCCCGAAGGCCAGACTGTTCACTGGGTTTCTGTCGGTTGTTTGCCTTGTCAGGCCTTCGAGCTGAACCTTTTTGGGGTTTAAAGATGTTTGAGGTTCAGGTCTTTAGGGTTTAGGGTTTAGGGTCTAGGTTTCAGGGTTTGGGGTCTAGGGTTTAGGGTTTATAGGGTCTAGGGGTTTAGGGTTTAGGGTTTGGGGGTTTAGGGCTTGTAGGCGAAATTAAGGGCGGTACGATCAACATAATGTCTGAGTTCCAGTTCGACAGAAGCCCCATAGATTCGAGTCTTGGGGTTTAGACTTCGTGGTTGAGAGTTTAGGGTTTAGGGTTTAGGGTTTCATTGTGGAAGTAACCTCGACGAGACCATCTGCATCATGGCTTTAGGGGTCTGACTCCACAGTGCTACTGTAGGGGCCTGAATAAGTGCTTATAACTATCTTAGGGTTCCTTACTACAGCTGTAATAAATACTGGACCCAAAACCTCATTCTGATTCTTAAGGCCCCTATATTACGTGCGTGCACCCTTTTGCTTTGCTGCCAGTCTTTTAGTCACGAGTTCATCGCAAGGGTCTTTACAGAGCTCCTAAGTTAGGGCCGGGATACTTAGCAAGCGCATCCCTGTAGTTTATTGTATATATATATATATATAGACTCCATTTTTTGTCCATAAACACAAGTCATGTTAAGGCCCCTATTCACTGCGCATCAGCGCTGCACCCAGCGCAGGCACTTGCAGCCTACGGCGGCATGGCTCCCACAACCATCCGGGCTAAGAAGCTGGAGGCTATCCCGGACTACCACTTTTAGGGTTTGGGGTTTTAGGGTTGAGGGCTGAGGGTTTTTAGTATTGTTAGTATAAGGAGCCTGCGTAAGTACCACATCATTCCTTATGAAAAGGCTCAAGGGCGGCTGTTCATCGGTTTTACTCCCCCCAACCACATTCCACTTATTAAGCCCGCTGTGGTACGAAGTTTGCTTGAAGATACAATGTAACTAATGAAGATAAACATACGAAGAATCAAAGTAATAGCAACAATACTAGCAATAAGAATAATGATAATAATATGATAATAATCATTAATGATAACAATAAGGAAGGCATATTATGTGCAGTATTCGAAGATTGCAGTGACTGGCGCTGAGCTGTTCCTCAGTTCGGGATTAACTAATATAGGGGCCTCAATAATTACCTATATTATTTTTGGCGGCTCCTTGTCATAAGTTGTACTTTCCAGGAGCCCGAAACCCTCTTCTAATTATAACTGTCAAGTCTTTGGAACCCGGTTCGACCAATCCTTTACTCCAACGCACTCAACCTGCCAGCAATGACCTACTAAACCCCAAAGCCCTAAACCCTACACCCTCAGGGCCTAAACCCTTAAAGCCCAAAACCCCGCAATCCTTTGATAGCAAGGAGGCGTGAATATCGAGGAGTCATCTCCATTTCCTAGCAAAGCCCTTAATAAGACCCATTGAGGGTCCAGCTAAACCTTAAACCCCAAACCCTAAACAAAAACAACCTAAACCCTAAGCCAAAAAACATGCAAAAAGAGCCCTAAACCTTAAGCCAAAAAAAACCCTAAACATAACCCTAAACCCGAGAACACCCTAAGCCCTAAACCCTAAGCCGAAAAACATGCTTAAACCCTACCCCTAGGCTCCATAGTATTTCCTTTATTTAACTTTTTGGATTCCCTAATAGAATCCTTAATATAAGCCACAAAAAGGAACTACTCTGGGGCCTAAACCCTCAGCCCTAAACCCTACCTGGACCGTACCTTTTTAGGGTTCCTTATTATGATGTCTTTATACTACGAGTATAAGTCCTTAGAAAGTAGGCTATTTGGGGTTAAGGGTAAGCCCTAAACCCTAAACCCTAAACCCTAAACCCCAAACCCCAAACCCTAAACCCTAAACCCTAAACCCTTAACCCTCGGCCTAAGGGTAAGCCCTAAGCCTCGAAAGCATTTCGCCCGCAGAGGCGGCGCTGCAGGGAGCAGCCTGGAGCCAGGCCGAGGGGGTACAAAAATCAGGAGCCCCCGAAATCAGGGTTTAGGGTTTTAGGTTAGAGGGGTTTAGGGTTTAGGGTTTAGGGGTGTAGGGGTTTAGGGTTTAGGGTTTAGGGGTTTAGGGGTTTGGGGTTAGGGGTTTAGGATTTTAGGTTAGAGGGGTTTAGGGTTT
>CAJNDV010031068.1:18823-36134 GCA_905221635.1 Symbiodinium sp. CCMP2456 | reverse complement strand
TTTGGGTTTTAGGGTTTAGGATTTGGTGAACTTGATTTAGCCTTTCCTTTCAAAGTTGGAGCTTGTTTGGCCCCGGTTATTGAAGAAGAGAGAATCATCCAAACAGACTTAAAGCGAACCGGGGCCGAAGTAGGGCTCATAGGGTCTATAGTCTATATTTGTGTTGCTGGCTTCGGGCTTGAGTTAGGGTTTAAATGCCCTAAACCCCAAACCCAGGGTTTGGATTTTAGGGCTTGTGGTGTGGAAGGGGGTGGCGAGGCGAGTCAGAAAGTCCCCTCACAACCAGAACCCTATTTTCTGCAGGGTGCCTAGACATTCTATGCTTGGGCCTACCTTGGGGGCATACAAAAACGCATGGTTTGCTAGGTTGAGGTAGGGTTAAGTTGGCTGATCTGGGTTTGGGGGCTTTATAAGGTTTTTTGCATCGAAGGGCTTTGGAGGGTTTTAGGGCCTTGGGATTTGAGGCACATGTACGGTTGATGATATACATCCTGCATTACCCATATTAAGGAATATACCATAATTCCCGTAGTGTAGGGTCCTCAAGGTAATGCCCTAAACCCTAAACCCTAAACCCTAACCATAATTCCCATAGTGTAGGGTCCTCAAGGTCATGCGGGATTTATATCATCGACAGTACTTACAGGATTTTGGTGTCGGGTTCAGATTCTGGGTTTGGGAGTTCATGGTAGGACGCGTAGGGTTGAAGCTTTAGGCTTTTAGCCCCGACGGAGCCCCTAAAGGAGACAAAGCTGCATGAAGCCGCAAGTGCGGTAAATAGGCTCAAGCACTCCTTCAGATTCACCGCGTTCGTCACCGGGTTGTCTGCAAACTGGGAGCAATGTCGCATGCAAGGCGTCGACTTCGACGAGAAGACGGAACTGCCGTCGGGTCCAATGAGGTCCCGTGATTCGAGAAACCGCCGGTCAAGAAGGACCCCGCAAGGAAGACGGAACAACCCTGAAAGCAATGCGCCCGAGGTTCAGGCAGCAGAGCCAGGCCGCGGTTTCAACTATGCCTTTTGCCATTAACAAGGATCAATGGATCCTGCACTTTTACCGTCGTGCAATGGCGGCGGAGGCACAGCTGGCCGAAGAGCGAAAACAAGACAGTTCCAGCAACTACGCTTTCTGCGCCATCCCATGTAGTCCTTGTAGTTCTGCACATTCTATTTCTAGTTCGGAAGATTGTCGCTACTTGTTTCATGCTTCTGTTTCTGTCACTCCTCCGGTTGCATCCCTCGCGAATTAGGGTTAGCGGCGGAGCCTTACTTTGGGGTTTGTGGGCCCCAAATCCCAGAGATATCTTTGCATGGTCGGCCATGTTAACATTTTCCCTTAGCATCAAAATAGCCCAGAACCCTTACATGATAGGGTCTTTGGGCCCAAAAGCCTTAGAATATGAGTCGTTTGAGGGTAAGGGTTTTCGGAGGTTCAGGAGCAGACTCAACATGGTTTGGTGGTGCTGCAAAAAAGGCAACCCGAAAGCCGATACCTGAATCCTAAATCCCTAGAGTAGAAGCGCAAAAGTTGGAATCTCAATAGCTTCAATCCTTAAGAGTAACGTATCGGGAATCCCAGCACTAATTGTCCCTAAACCGGTTTCCAAGTTTGTGGCGTTTACCAGAAACCCTTGACTCCAAACCCTAAAACCTAAGCCCGAAACCCCAAAACCCTAAACCTTTAACCCTTAAACCCTAAAGCCCTAAACCCTAAACCCTAAGCTGTTACTATAGACCCGTAGAGGCCCTTCTTGCCCAGGCGACGGTGAGCAAAGCGCAGGACCAGTTGGCCGAGGACTCGCGATTAGTGGTAAGGATTAAGGATTTAGGGTTTAGGGTTAAGGATTTTGGGTTTAGGGTTCAGGGTTAAGGATTTTGGGTCTAGGGTTTAGGGCTTATGGTTAACGATTTTGGGTTTACGGTTTAGGGTTAAGGATTTTGGGTTTAGGGTTTATACGGGCTTGGTGGCCACAGAACCAGAAGATGTCTTTGGGTTTGCGTGTCTGAATCTTCCTTAAATCGTAAGGTTCTTTCTTGTTTCACTGTGGCCCGACAGCGTTTGTTTAGAGTTTTGTGGCTGGGGGTTTGGAGTTTTTAAGGTTCAGGGCTTCTGGTGGTTTCGGGCTTGGGGTTTCAGGATCTTTGCCTGGATTTCGGCTCAGGGTTCATAAGGATACATAAGGAGGGTTGTGCAGGATCCCAAAGTCGGGGGGTTCAGGGTTTAGGGTTTAGGGATCCCCAAAGTCATCGCACAAAGAGGGCCGAGCCCTAGTAGAGACTTGGCGTCGATGCTTAGCTACCTACATAGCTACTGTTTAGGGGTTTAGGGTTTTAGGGTTTAGGGCTTGGTTTCCGTTTACAAAACCCAATGTCACTACAGTAAGGCATGTCGATACATGCGGAAATAGGTTTCTTGGGTCATGGGGTAGAGTGTCGGTTTCATGTGTCGCAAGGATGAAGGATCGCAATCGTGGCAGTGGCTACAGTAGTCACAGCATAAGCATAGGGTCAGTTGCAAAAGTCGCTGTTGTAGTTTCGACTTTTGGATCACTTGTGTCGCCGCGGCTTTCCTCATCGCTACACCTAAGCCTAAACCTCAAACCCTAAGTGGTCTTTCTCGCCAGTCGCCGTTGGTCGTGTTTGTACGTGCGAGCCATATGCGGCGATTTGAGCAACAGCTTGCTTTCGCACACCCGGCCCTGTTGCCTATGCCAGGGTGGTTAAGGCCTCTGGGCGCTGCAAGAAAGTGTGTCACCTCCTGGAAAAGCTGTATAACCAAGTACAGCTGCTCAGAACATAGTTGACTGGAATACCTGGAAATGTCCATCAAAACCAGACGAGGTTGGAACTACCATGCTCAGGGTTCTTAAGGAGCGAACATGAAGTTGCAACATGTGGTTTTTCTATGCGTATGTGTGCATAACACCTAAAGACTAAGAGGGCATGAAACGAATAGCTCGTTGCCGTTAAGTGTGGTCTAGTTTCGGTACAACAACTGTTGAATTGTAGAACAGCCCACGGCGCACGAAGGCATGTGGCAAAGCCTGAGAACCTGTTGTCAGGAGATGGCACTGCCGGAGACGGTCTCTCGGTCGGAATCATGATTGGGG
This sequence comes from Symbiodinium sp. CCMP2456, assembly GCA_905221635.1. Taxonomy (NCBI): domain Eukaryota; class Dinophyceae; order Suessiales; family Symbiodiniaceae; genus Symbiodinium; species Symbiodinium sp. CCMP2456. The sequence goes on along the minus strand of CAJNDV010031068.1, from coordinate 33,023 downwards.
GTTAGTGGTACATGTTTGTGAGTCTTCCAGTGGTAATTAAAACGATTCAAAAAGTAATTGGAGCAGGCATTCGGGGTATAGTATATACTAGACTGACATGAGTGCCACAGCGGAATATTACTGCCAGTTATTGAGACCCCTCACTTAGACGAGTTGTGAAAAGCCCAGAAGAGCCCACTGTAAGGTATGCACGGCCCTTACAAACAGTAGCCCGCTTTCTGTGTAACTGGGCTCCTAACAACCTAAACCCGAAACGCTATACCCTAAACACTAAACATCAAGGCTGCAAGCCCTAAACCCTAAACGTCGGGAACCATAAGTCTCCGACCTAGATCCTCCACCCCTAAAGTTTGAGCCTCACTCGCCATGAATCCAAGATCTGCATCTCAATGGCAAAAGGTGGAAGGATGTTTGTTGGCCGATTATTTTTGTGGTAGGGTTGAGGGCTTAGCCCCTAAACCCTAACCCCTAACCCCTAAACCCTAAACCCTAAACCGGGGTGGGGGGGGGGGGGGGGGGGTATGGCTTAGCAGTCTCGATATTTGGGTTGTGGGAGCTGAGCAGTTCAGGGTTTGCCCCACCGTATTGAAGCTCTTGTGTGTGTGTATAGTAGTGCAACCATCCGCGCCTCCATTAAACTACCATGACCTGGGTTTGTTGTAGGTTCTTTGTCATAAACCCGAGTTTACGGCGAACCCTAAACCCCCAGCCGGGACCCGAAATGCTAACTCCAAGGGCCAAGACTGCTAGGATGCTTTGCTTCGTGCCATGACTGCCTTACCCATCAAATCATTCAAAAACCAACAATCCTCAAACTGTAGCCCTTACCCTCAAAGGACTCATAGTTTAAGGCTGGTGGGCGGTGGGCCCCAAGACCCCATTATGTAAGGCTTTTGGGCTATGTTGATGCTGAGGGTGGCAATAACGAATCCGAAGAACCCGAAACAGTACACCTTGCAACCCTACACCTCTATTCATGAAATCCTACAGAAGTCCTTTTGCAGCCCTGTAAAAGATCAATGGCCGCCCTTTGAATACGCCTTATCTCCCTAACATGGGGGTTCTACCTACTTTAATTGGGGTTATACGTCATTAAAAATTTAGTTACCTCAAGTAGAACCCGAGCTACTCAGTCCCATGATCCTTTGAAGCCTTAAGCCCTAAACCCCAACGGTTTAATTTGGGGGTGCTGGTGCGAGATCTGTGCTAGTCTTTTGGTCTCGGGTTTACTACCTCAGTCATTCAGGCGTTCTGACTGGATTTGCAGGCAGAAAAGAGGTCCCTCCCCCCCCAAAAAAACAAACCCAAAGGGTCTAAGTACCTCTATAGTAGATCTTTTGGGCCCCAAAGTATCTACCATATACGTACTTAGACCCTTTGGGAAACAAGCATAAACCCTTCATGGCATCCCTTGGAGATACGTTTTCTTCAGGTCCCTGGAGGCATGGCGGCCTTCCGACAAACGTTGGCGCTGTCCCGCTCTGAGATGCTCGTTTAAGCAGGGTCCATATCGTGAAGACGAAATGGGGGTTTCCGAAACTAGGGACCCTAATATAGTACCCCAAATGGTAGGATCCTTATTCTAAGGACCCCAAAATAAGGCACCCCTTATTTTCGGAAACTCCCAAATGAGCCCTAACAGGGTTTGAGGTTCATATAGGGCTGAAGGGTCATTTGGTTCTTAAGGTATGGCCCAACAACTCTACGGCGAATGCTGTGCATAGACACCAAGACCAAAGCACCAAACCTTAAGCCTTACACACCCATCTCTCTCGTTCTCATTTTCCCTCTCGCTGCCTGCTCTAGGTGGCTTTCGGCAGTTCCATAATGGTAGGTTAAGTGTACTCGCCCTTCTATCACCTAATTTGAAATGCGCTGGTAAACGCCGGGCGACTTGTAATCCCACCTTGAACCTAAACCCTAAACCCTAAACCCTAAACTCGCAACTCTCAACCCTAAGCCCTTAATCTCGGAACTCCGAGCCGCAAGACGGACATTGCAACATGCCTTCTGCCCGAAACCATAATCCCGAAGCCTGACATCCGAAGCCACGACAGGCAGTACTTCTATTCTAGTCCCTAAGCCGATAAACCCTAAACTCGGGTTTAGGGTGAAGGGTTTAGGGTCTACCTTAACCCCAAGCAACCTACCCTTTTAAGGGCTCATAGAAATAAATCATAACGAGGATCCCTAAAAAGGCAGGTTTTATAGGGCCCAGGTAAGTATTACCCTTTACAAGGCAACCTATAGATGGTCCGTGAAAAAAGCGCGTTAACTTTATCAGTCCCCAAACCTTAACCTAAACCCTAAGCCCTAAACCCTCAGACAGGTCGTACGTCTACAAGTTCTATGTGGGAGTCTGCTTGGACCTGGCAAAGGCTGTTGAACAGAACGCCCGGACCCCATTTTAGGGGTTTGGGGGTTCAGGGTTTAGGCCAGTTCTTGGAGAAGAGTAGGTAACCTTTAACCTTTGGGGTGTATGATCCCTACACAATCCGGAGGGTTAGCCTTATAGGTTCTTCTAGGAAGTAAGAGTTAGGATTTGTTGAGGTTAGGGCTGAAGGTGTCGGGTTTCAGAGTGTTCCTTGTTTGATCCAGACTTTTGTATGCAACGGTTGGGGAATTACTTTGCCGGATTGACTTGGGGGCTGGGTGCGTAAGCTTAAGTTACGACCCCTCAGGGTCCACATATACTACTATTATGGAATTAGGTCCCCAAAACCATAATAAGAATGGTCTTTCGGGACTTAATTCCATAATGGTAGTACATGTGGACCCTCTGGGGACTAAACAGGCTAACTTTGTGGGAGCTAGAGTCTTCCGCCTTCACGCTGAGGCTTTCGGGTGTAGAGTTGAGGTGAAAAAGTTATGATCTTCTCTGGTCAGGGCTTTCGATATTTGGCTGAAAGCCTACGAGCTTCTTTTTTTGGTAAGTTTTTTTTTTAGAAGGCATGAGAATTCAGCCCTAAATCTTAAACCAGGCGTATGTCGGCTCTAGCTTCGCGTGTGTGCCAGCCTGATCCTTCAAGCCGTGCTGGGTTTGTGGGACCCGAAGCCCACCCGGGTTTAGGGGTATAGGGTTTAGGGATTTAGGGTTTAGGGTTTTTTGGGGTTTTGGGTTTTTGGGGGGTTCGGGATTAGGGTTTAGTGGTTTCTTTCTGGGTTTTCGGGGATTTCGGATTTAGGGGTCCCCGATCTGCAAGCCTCCTAAACCCTGGACCCTGAGCGCTGCCCTTAGCCTCAAGCCCTAAACCAGAAAATCCTGGCGCCGAAAGCCCTATATAAATCCGCTAGACTCTATAAACCCCAAATCCCACAGCCGACACAACCCTAAACCCTAAACTCCAAATGGCCCTAGTTATGCAGCCCAGGCTTCGTTGCCAGCGGCACCAAAACTTGCACCAGGTGAGGCTTCCGCAGCCAAGAGCTTTGTGGCCGAGGACTCTGTAGGGTTTAGGGTTTAGGGTTTAGGGTTTAGGGTTTTAGGGTTTTAGGGTTTAGGGTTTAGGTTTTAGGGTTTAGGGTTTAGGGTTTAGGGTTTAGGTTTGGTAAACATGGATTCTAGGAGCCGTCTTTGGAGGTTTAATCAGGTAGGACCTGGTTTTGGTGATTTCTCTTGACTTATGTTCGGAACAGGGAGCCTATAATGGGTTCAGCGCCCCTACATCCCTAAACCCTAAACCGGTTCAGCGCCCCTACATAACGTATGGTAAGCAGGCAGGAGACCGAGGTTTTTTGGGGGGTTTAGGGTTCAGGGGTTACCTATAGTCTCCATTGTAGTTCCTTTTTTTGGCTTAACCTATATATATATATATATTCAGAAACCCTAAACCCTAAACCCTAAACCCTAAACCCTAAACCCTATAAGGCTTCCCCCAAAAAGGAACGACAATGGAGACTATAGGTAGGGCTTTACCCAAAAGATCACACCGTTCGCCTTCTTGGGTCTTCCCTCTTTGGCAGATACTGGTTCCAACCATAAGGGGTTTGGCAGCGGTTTAGGGTTTAGGGTTTAGGGTTTAGGGTTATGACTCTCTGCATAACGTGTGCCAAAACGCTGCTTCAATTTATTCTTGCCACCGCCTGCAGGACAGGCCCATTACGAGCGGAAGTCAGACTTATGCCCGGTTCTGAGTCCAGGGGGCTGAATATATACTTGGGTATGGGGTTTAGGGTAGATTGTCGGATAACTCTAGGATGCCACCGTACAACCCAAACCCTTAGGGTACCGGTTGTGGGCTGCTAGGCTGCTTGGCTTAATTATGCAAAGCTGCTTTCGATTAATTGTGGGGGTGTGTTTGGCTTTTCCTTCCCGGGGTTCGAGCAACACAGAGGCTTCGCTGCATGTGATAAAGATTTGGGTCTCCATGACTCGTTCCTTCTGTTCACCTCACTAGGTATGCTGGAAGAGAGTTCATATACATATATATATATATGTATGTATGTATGTATGTATGTATGTATGTATGTATGTATGTATGTATGTATTTATGTATGTGCGTGCATACACACCTATACAGACATACATACATACATACATACGTACATACATACATACATACATACATACATACATACGTACATACATACATACATACATACATACATACATACATATATATATATTTATATTAACATTTTTCTCGGAGCCAGTATGTGGAATGACAGGGTCCACAAAGCATGCTAGCTCAAGGCTGGCCTGGGAAGGTAGGATGCACAAAGCAGACCAGTTCAAAGAGGAGGGTTTAGGGTTTTAGGAGTTTGGGTTTAGGGTTTAGGGGTTTAGGGGTTTAGGGGTTTAGGGGTTCGGGTTTAGGGTATAGGTTTTTAGGGTTTATCCTTCTTCTCAGGCTACTGCCATATTGCCAGCACTAAGTGTGATCAGGGTTCCAGAATAAAGACTGTGGAAGCCAGGCAACCACAGAAGTACAGGGGATTTTTGCCTGAAGCACGGAACATTAGCTTGGCCTGAGCCCAGTCTCAGCCTCAACCTGAAGCCTCGAATTTTCCAACCCAGGAGCAGTAACGCAAGCCCAAAACTCTGCAGCCCGAAACCCTCAACACCCAAATCCTAAGATCCTAAAGCCCAACCCTTTGAACCTGAAGCCCCAAACCCTTGAAGCCCTAAACCCTTAAACCTGAACAGAAAATTCCCATCGGATGCCTTATGCCCCATGCAAGCCACGAGCTGGGCTCCATCACCACGGTTGAGGGTTTGGGATTCTGACCCTTACCTTAAGGCTTTACGCGCTCATATTATAAGGAGCTTGGGCACAAAGACCATACTATATAGGAACCCAAAAAGGCATTTTATCGGGATATCCCTGCCTTGTTGGGCTTCATTATAAGGGGGTTTATACGGGATATCCCTATCCTTATGTGCTTTTTCGGGGCCCTAACTATATAATGCTTCTGCATTGTTTTGAGTCTTAGGGTATGGCTCCATGTGACAAAGCAGACCTGGCAGAGGAGAGCCAAGGAGACCCAGCGCCGGGCCACACGTACGGTAGCCGGATGCGGGTGCATTTGGATCAGCTGGCAACGTCAGTCCGGCAATCCCTGCTTCGGATGCCCACGAGCTTCCTATATACGATTCTGGGTGTTGGCGTTTCCGGAGAAAAACAGACAACGTTTCCATCGGAAGATTGAACCACATAGCCAGCATCCCCGACCCGACGCTCAAAGCAACATGCAAAGTTCACGAGTCATGCTGTTGCATGGTTACGATGCCGCCATTGAGTTCCCCGCCCAAAGACCCTATTGTAAAAGGCTTCGGAGCATTTTTGATGCTAAGGGTAACCCCAAACCACAGAGCCCTGTAAACAAAGCCCGAAACCTCTGAACCCAAACTCCTCCTAAAGAGTCCCAGGTAGGTGCAGCCGCCGAACCCCCTAAATAAATCCCTTAACCTTAAGGGGTTTAGGGTATAGGGATTAGGGAACCCCTCCTAAAGCCCCAAGATTTGCCCAGGTGGTGCCCAACGGCGGCATGCAATCTTCCGCTGCTGCGGGAGAAAAGGTGCGGGACTTTGCGGGTTTTCGGGCCACGCTTCGCTCCGGAGCGTGTGAAGGAGCTTTGGGTTTGTGGTTCGTGGCTAGGGTTTTGGGATTTAGACAGAGGTTTCAGGTTTAAGGTAATATGAGTTCACTAGGGATGTCGCAGGAACTTTACCTGCTTTTCAGCAGGATGTTACAAGGCCTTCGTGGTTTCAGTAGGACTCCAGGGTTTTACGCAGATGTTTCTTCATAGATCGGAGTTTCCGAAAATAAAGGGGTACCCTATTTTGGGGCCCTTATAACCCTGCTATTTAGGGTATTATATTAGGGTCCCTTTTTTTGGAAGCCCCATATGATGCTCAGACTTGGTGTTTGGGGTTCGTTTCTCCGTGATGATTATAATGGGGACTATTGCAAGGGGTTGCTAGCTATCATGAATCTTCCGACCAATCCGGTGGAACGGAATTCGGTGGAGGGTTTGGGATTTAGGGAATTCAGCCCTACAATATCCTGAAGTTTGGGCTTTAGGAGTCAGGGGCTTAGGGCTTTCCAAGTGCAGGGGAAAGGTTTAAGGGTTTTTCGGCTTTAGATATAAATATAAGGCATCTAGAACCGTTCAGCGATGCAGCATTTTACATGTTTGGCCTCAGGGAATGTTGCATTACAAGAGCTACTTTGTGGGAAAGAGCAATTTGGCTCTCTGTAGCAAGAAGTCTAGCATCTTGCAATCTCATTCGCAGAATGGCAACCAGGACCATGCGCCGAAAGAAGATCAGAGCCGTGCACCGGCAGGGGGCCTAGCGCGACACTCCCCTAAACCCCTAAACCCTAAACCCTAAACCAGTTTGTCATGCTTGTTTCCCGTTGAGATTGGAATCCCCGAACCCTAAGGATCCATGTGCTCATATAGCATTTTGGCTTTGATGTAGTTCTTATTTAGGTACTTTAGGGTCAATGTATATACTATATGGGTACATGGACCCTTAGGGGAAGGGAAGAAAACCCGTAGTTTGCAACAGTCGGCTGGAAGTGTAAAGTATCAAGTGGCGGTACAGCAACTTCAGTACCCAAAGTAAACCCTAAGCCCTCAAATCCGAAACCCTAAACCAAACTCAAAAACCTGCTCCCAGAGGCTGGAATCTGAGTGCCCTCTGAGGCCAACTACCAGCCTTTGCGGCGAATTGTGAGTAGGGATCAAGCCCGGAAAGTTGGATCATGGTTTAGGGATGTTTAGTTCTAGGATGCTTGATAAAGTAGCTGAATGGTATGAGGATACTAATGTTCCAACTTTGTGGTTTCTACCGTCGAGTAATGTTGCGGTTCTTGTCCACTCCCGACAGTCGTCTTCAGACCCATCGTACCTGGATTCCAATACTGCTGGAATACGGAGTATTCGCCAAGCTGCACAAGATGTATAAATACATAACATATGTATGTATGTATGTATGTATGTATGTATGTATGTATGTATGTATGTATGTATGTATGTATATATAGGTGTCTTTATATGTTTCATATCGCCATATTTGCGTCATGGTCTACGTATCTGCGGAGAATGGTTTTGATTGGTCCGCGGTTTGCGGAGCCATGTGCTAATCGGAGTACTTGCTATTGAAGGTGATAGGCGCGGTACGTATATGAGACCAAAGGAGATCAGATATTGTAAGACCAGATAAGACACTGCAAACTAACATAACATATGATAACATCATAATCACAACATGGTATGACGCAACACAACAAAGCACAGCATAACACAACATAGTACAACATAATACACCGTATCACAACATATAACTCGGCATATAGTTTACCATGTTATAACATGTTATCAACTACATAATTCAACATGTATCTTGCGGTTGCAGAATTTCAACTAGACAAAACATGAGCTTAGTTTCGAAAGGCTGATGTGCGACATGTCATCTTGGCATGTTCAGGGCACCGGTAGCTCTCGAGCAGCTCATGGAAGGAAGATATGTGTGTTTGCAAGTGGGGCGTAGAGCGGGTTTAGGGTTTAGAGCTTCGGGTTTAGAGTTGTTGGGCTTAGCCTGTTAATATTTAGTAAGGTTTGGGGTTTTGGGGTATAAACATCAAAGAAAAGAAAACACACACACACACCCCTACGTGTGTGTATACATATATTTATTTGCATACATATACGGTGTGTGTTTGTGTGTGTATATACATATGTATATATATATATATATTCATATTTATATTTGCTTAGATGCATATTTATAGACCCCTTTGATTTTGCTTATTGGAACCCTTCAAGGTCTGCGAACCCCAAACTGCGCAGAGGTTGGCCAGCCTCTCATGCACCACACGGCGCTGGCCCAGTGCACCGGCGAGGCAGCCATAAACCGCTTAGGGTTTAGGGGTTAGGGTTCATAAACCCACCACCCTTAGGAGACTTCGCAGGCTGTTGGGTTTTGGGTTTAGGGTTAGGGGCTTTAGGGTTTTAGAGTTTTAGGGTTTTGGGGGTTTAGGGTTTCGGGGTTTCGGGTTTCGGGGCTCAGGGTCTAGGTTTAGAGACTTCCAGCGCTATTGCAGGGTTCAGTTGCTTTTTGGGACCCCCCAAGCGCAATCTTCTGTCGGGGGGCAAAGTTCAACTTTTTTTCTGAGGGCCTACGACCCTTAGGGATCTTACGGCTCCATGTACCTGTATGGTATCTACTTGGGCCTAACCCAGAGAACTCAATACCCTTTAATTAAGGAATATACTTTAAATCATACATTACTACATTACGGCCCCTATATTTTGAGGTATCTTACTTAGTTAAGGGGTACTGGGTTCTCTGGGAAAAAGGAGGTTCCTATATACGGACTTTAAGGCCTAAGTATACACTACATACCCTAAGGGTCCATGTACTCATATAGTATGTACATGGACCCCAAACTACCTATTATTCTATAGGGACTACTTTAAGGCCAAAGTCTATACCCTAAGCCCTAAACCCTAAACCCTAAACCCTAAACCCTGAACCCTAAACCCTAAACCCTAAACCCCAAAGTATATACTATTTGGGTACATGGACCTTTAGAGATGGGTGCACGGCCCTAGACCCTGGGCCGCCTGAACCCTAAACCTTAAACCCCCAACCCTCCCTGGACCCCGTTTAGGGTTTAGGGTTTAGGGTTTAGGGTTTAGGGTTTAGCAAAGAACCTACCTTTTTAGGGTTCCTTATTCTGATTTCTTTTTACTTAAGTCCTTAAAAAAGGTAGGTTATTTGGGGTCAAGGTAAACCCTAAACCTTAAACCCTCAACCCTGAAGGGCCTTAGGATATGAAGCTTTCGATATACTATATGGGAGCTTCCGAAAATTACGGGCACCTTACTTTGGGATCCTTTTCGGAAACCCCCAGAAAGGCACCCTATCTACATCCGGCCTGGGGGGCCTTACTTAGGGCCTCGAAGGGCTTTTTTTGTGGGGGATGGTTTGGGGGTTAGGGTTCAGGGTTTTTCGGTTTAGGGTTCAGGGTTCAGGGTTCAGGGTTTAGGGTTCAGGGTTTGAGGTTCAGGGTTTAGGGTTCAGGGTTTAGGGTTCAGGGTTTCAGGGTTTATCTGACCTTTGGGTCTCAGGGGTTAGTCTCGACGTGCTTCAGACTTGTAATGTAGAAGCCTGACATTATTTTTCATACTTTCACTCAAGATGCCTTAGTCTATAATTGTAGTATAATCTACCCGAAGCCTCCTGTTTTAACATTGTTCCGCAGGTTTCGCTTGTGTTAGCATTGTTCGTCAGGTTTCGTTTCTATACTTATCGGCTTGTAGTGTAATGAAAACCCCCGAAACCCAATTCTGATTAGTCACCGTCTACGTCATCTTCTTTGCAATGTACTGTAATTTGTGGCCTTGAATGACTTGGGATGATCATCGCGACTTTGCCTGTCCTTGGCACAAGGTTTGGGTGCCCCGCAACAACACCTTACTAAGCACTAAGCCTGTATATATCCATATGTAGCGCCGATAACACCATAGAACCATCAAGTACATCACAACCCTTATGAACACCCTAAGCACTTTACTTTTGTGAGTTTATGAAGCTCCTATAAATCATAAATTCCGACACACCGTCGGGTCTGACCTACCTCAGGTTCTGAACCCTGAGCCCCCTGGGTCCTCGTAAAAAAACGGTTTAGGGGTTTATGATCTGGGAATCAGGGTTTTGGAGTCTAATGCGTAGGGTTTTAGGGTTTCGAGTTTTAGTATTTAGGATATGGGTAGTGATCTAAATGAGGGTCCCCTGTTAGGTGCCCAATATAGTACGGCACCCTTATGAACAGGACCCTGAAAGGGACCCTAATTTAGACAACTACCCATATAGGGCTTTCGGGTCTAAGGTTAAGGGCACCCGGCAAGTCGGACTCTATTCATCGGGCGCTGGGCTCTCTTGGAAAGTCCTTAACCCTAAGGGTCCATGTAATTACTCAAATGGTATATCCCTGGGCATGAAAATAGTCCCTATATAGGTACTTTGGGGCCAATGTATATACCATATGAGCACACGGACCCGTAAATTAAGTTAAAACAACGGATGACCATAGCGACATCCAGAGTGCATGCCGTAAACAAGGTTGTTCCCTGCCAGCGGCTATCCCAGTTCCATAAGTTGGTTATGAGTTGGTACAGCCATGCGCAGCCGAAGACTCTGTTCTGATTATAAAGGCCCCGATTTTAGAGCTGATCCTGCCAGGCCCGAAACCCTTAACCCTAAACCCTAAACCCTGAACCCTAAACCCTAAACCCTTAAGCCTAAAGCGTAAACCCCAAAACCCTCAACTGCCAGGCCAAGTACACGGACGACATACCCCAAGTCCCCGGAACGCTGCATGCTGCAGGGGGACTCAGATGTTTCACCACACCTTGACGTTTAGGGCGTTAGGGCTTAGGATTCCTTGAAGGGTTTTCAAGTTAGGGTTTTGGGTTTAGGGTTTTCGGTTGAGGGTTTAGGGCCTTAGGGTTCGGGGTTCATTTAAGGGTGCCGATTCCTTTAGAGGTCTCTTGAAGGCTTCCTTAGTGGTTTCGGAAACCTGTCTAAGGTCTCGTAGAACCGAAGGGTTCCCTTCAGGCTTCTCTAAAGTCTAGGGTTCAGGGTTTAGGGTTTAGGGTTTAGGGTTTAGGGTTTAGGGTTTAGGGTTTAGGGTCTAGGGTGATGGTTTACTTCGTAGCTGAGTGGAGAGAGTAGTACGCACTATAAAACTGGTTTAGGCGGTTCAGGGTTTAGGGTTGCTTATGAACTCAGCAAGTGAGTTTGGAGCCTTGGGGCTTAGCAAAGCTTAGGATCTAAGGGTTGGGTTCCCTGTGGAATTTCAGCAAGGATGGCTGAAGCACGTATCCGACGCCTTTACAAAAGCTCCCCGGTTTAGGGTTTCGGGCTTATATAGGGCCTTTACAAAAGTTCCCCGAAGCCCCCGCAACCCTAATCCAGCTCCCAGACTTAGTAGCAATGACCTCCCTACTCGAAGACTTGTATCAACCGGAACAGTGTAAAACTCTTCTGCCCCTAAACCCCGAAACCGTAACCCCCTAAACCCCTAAACCCTACACCCCTAAACCCAAACCCCCCCTAAGCCCTAAACCCTAATAAGCCCTCGTGGAAATTCATGAACCCTTCAGGAAATCCCTCCGAGGCCTTAGAAGCCCTTGTAAAGCCTTCCTATACTCTTCTCAAAAAGTCCTACGTAAAACCCCCCAACTGCAGGAGTCCCTGTAAGGGTTTAGGGTTCAGGGTTTAGGGGTTTAGGGGTTTCGGGTGTTTAGGGGTTCAGGGTTTAGGGTTTAGGGTCCTAGAAGTCCGAAAGCCCTTAGACTAGGGCTCCATGTGCTTATAAAGCTTATAGGCCTCGAAGTACAAATGTAAGGTTTAGGGCCTGGGTGTAGGGGTTCCTAAGGTAAGTATACACACTATAAAGGTACATGCAGCAGTCATGCAGCCTTAGGGAAAGCCCAGACTCTCAACCCGAAACCCTACCTTGAGCTACCATAACCTACTTTTTTGTAGGTCCTTGTTATAAACCCTAATATAGAATTTTAGTAGGACCCTACAAAAAAGTAGGTTTGGGCAGTTTAAGGTAGACCCTAGATGCCTGCATGTCCTGATGCTCAGGTTCTCATCCTCAGCGAACGTTGCCACGCGAAGATCCTGCCGCAGACTTGTTCGCTCCTAGGGTTTAAGGTTTATGGTTTAGGGTTCAGGGTTTAGGGTTCAGGGTTTACCCTAAACCCTAAACCCTTTCTTATAAGCCCTAAGGGTTTAGGGCTTAGGGTATGGGGTTTAGGGTCCATGTACCTATATAGTATATACATATGGGCATTAAAGTACCTATATAGGACAACTTTTGAGGCCTTCGTATATACTATATAGGTAGCTTTTGGGAAAGTGTTAGGAAGTTCAGGGTTTAGAGTTTAGGGGGTTTTGGGAGGTTCAGGGTTTAGAGTTTAGGGGGTTTCAGGGGGTTTATTTAGGGTCTATAGAGGTTGGGTGTTTTGGGGTGTAGGGGGTTGAGGTTTCGGGTTTGGGCGTTTCTCTTGCTCCCCTTATCCCGACCTCTTTTCAGAGAGCCTGGTTCAGGATATTGGTCCCCTGGCAAGGAAATAAGGGAATCCAAGAATGTGCTACAACTCAGGGTCTACCTGGTTCCCCAAAGTAGCCTTTTATAGGTGTTGGGCCTTTCTGTTTTAGGGTTTAGGGTTTAGGGTTTAGGGTTTAGGGTTTAGGGTAGGTACCCGGGACGGCTGTGGGTCCCTTGAGAGTTTAGGGTTTAGAGGCGTCGTTTCTGAGAGCATCATAGGCATGTGTAGGATAGGGTTTAGAGTCTAGGGTTTAGGGTTTTTTTTGGGCTTAGGGTTTAGGGTTTAGGGTTTAGGGTTTAGGATGCTTCTACGTGCAGGTTTTAGGGGTGTTACAAACGGCCAAAACTTTATGGTGCAGAACTTGTCTTTGAGCTTCAGAAAGAATCTCCTTCTCCTTTTGTATATGGATTTCGAAGAACAAGGCCCTTAAAGAAAGTAGTTGAAGGGATTTCGAAGAATTGCGCCCTTAGAGAGAGGGGGCTTGCTAACCTGACAGTCGTGGCTGAGAAGCCCTGCCTCAAAGGAGGCACTAGGACCTCTTTCTGAGCTTGGTGGCCTTGCGCGGTTTAGGGTTTAGGGTTTAGGGTTTAGGGTTTAGGGTTTAGGGTTTAGGGTTAGCACCTGGTCTCAAGGAGGGGAGTAAGGGTTCGTTACGGAAGGGCGCTTTCTTTCGGATTTCTTCGCCCGAAAGCCCTCCGGCCTTGCTCGACGGCGCAATGCCTACGTCCTCCAAGCATTTACCGAAGACTGCCGTGGCTTTGTGGCCGAGCATAGGCCCTTCTAAAGCCGTAAACCTACGCCAACACCCGGAACCTAAGACCCCCAAGCCCTGCCCCCCAGAAGCGAAGACCCCAAAGCCTTGAGAGCAAAGACCCTCAACCTACACGCCCCAGCTGATGTCGAGTTCCAACTTAAGTAAGAGGCCAGCGCCACCAAGCCTGAAATTGGGAGGCAAGCCAGCAGACAACCGTGAACTTCGCCGAGCAGGAAGCAAACAACCTCGAGTTCCAAACCCTCAATGAAAATAAAGACCGTAAGACACTTAATAATCCTAGGTACCTAAGAAGCCCTAAACCCTAAACCCTAAACCCTAAACCTTGGCTGCAATCGAGTCAACCTAAGAAGCAACACCTCCCCCGGAAGCCCTAACCCGCCTCTATCCCGCGATGGAGCTGTCGTTGGTGACCGACGGAAAGGCGGGCTCGGGTTCTGGATATCGTTTATGCATGCAGGGTTTAAGGGTTTTGCGGGGTTGCCAGGGGTTTAGGGTTTAGGGTTTGGGGTTTAGGGTTTCAGAATGAGAAGGGGGCCGTAAGCCTTAGACAACCTGTAGCCTAGTCCCCCTCGCCCTAAACAAAAAACCCTAAACCAGCAGGCGATTTAAGACTTATAGAATATAGGGGGCCTTAATAATTACCTACACTATCTTGGGGGCCCCTATTACATTTATAGTATAGTGGGCCCCAAACGCCTATTCTATGTATTCGGGCCCCGATTTAGGTGTGCGGTTGGAGGCCTTAAGGGTTGAGAAGAGCGTTGGAATAGCTTAAAGCTTTCGGACTACAGAATCAAAAGTGCCCCAAGCCCTAGGCTGTAGGGCTTAAACCCTAAACCCTTAAACCCC
>CAJNDV010031068.1:0-18734 GCA_905221635.1 Symbiodinium sp. CCMP2456 | reverse complement strand
ACCCTAAACCCTTACACACTAAACCCTAAACCCTTAGACCCTAAATCCTAAACCATAGACCCTCAACCCGAATCTTGAGTTCTGAACTCCATAGGCCCCAGGCCCGATAAACCCCAAGCCCCAAGCCCAACGCCCCAACATGCCAAGGCTTTCGGTTTCAGGGTCAGGGGTTTAGGGTTTAGGGTTTAGAATTTAGGGTCAGGGGTTTAGGGTTTAGGGTTTAGGATTTAGGGTCAGGGGTTTAGGGTTTAGGGTTTAGGGTTTAGGGTTTAGGGTTTAGGGTTTACCCCAAAGCCCAGCATTTGAAGCTTCCAGGAACCCAAAGAAGGACTTTATACACGGAAGGCAACCCCGCCAAACAACCAAAAGCCTGAACCCCCAAACCCCTAATGGCCCTATTCCACCAACCCTAAACCCTAAACCCCTAATGGCCCTAACCCAAACCCCGAAACCTTACACCCCCAAGCCCTAAGCCCTAAACCCTAAGCCCTAAGCCCTATAAACCCTAGAACCCTAAACCTTAAACCCTAAACCCTAAAACCCTACAACCCTAAACTCCTACATCCCTAAACCCTAAACCTCAAATCCCAAACTCCCAAACCCTAAAACCCGAGAACCCAAAACCCAAAAGGTCCCTAGAGTCCGTATTATACGGGCCTTAACAAGTACCTATACTATTTGTGGGGGAGGGTTTAGGGTTTTACGGTGTAGGGTTTAGAGTTTAGGGCATAGGGGCCTTACTAAATACCTATATTTTTTTTTTGTTTTTTTGGTGGGGGTGGTTAGGGTTTAGGGCCTAGGGGCCTTCATAATTGCCTATATACTATTGTCGGGGCTCCTTATTCTATTTATAGTATAATACTCCCCCAAAACCTACTAAAATTATGAAGGCCCCTACATTCACTAGACTCCATAAGCCTTAACCCAAAGCTCCCAGAATGCTTGGCGAGGCCACGCGCTGCTTTGAGCCTTGTGGCGCTTTCAAAGGCGCGAAGCCAGGCCAGTTGTCCTCTGAAAGATTCCTTTATAGCAGAAGCCAGAAAGTTGGAACACGGTTTAGGGATGATTAGTGCCAGGATTCCTTATACTGTACCTAAAGAGCATGAGGATAGTGATGTTCCAACTTTCTGGCTTCTACCTAGCAGAAGCCAGATGGTTGGAACGTCGTTATCCTCATGCCCAAAAGGTACAGCACAGCGGATCCTAGCACCAATCATCCTAAAACCATGTTCCAACTTTCCTGGGACTCACGATAAGGGTTTCGGGTTTCAGGGTTTAGGGCTTTAGGGACTTTAGGGTTTAGGGGTTTCGGGTCCAAAGGTCCCCTTTAAGGGTTCCATAGCGGTACCATAAGGGTACTATGGGGGATTGAGGGTTCAGGGTTGAGGGTCTACCTGGAATAGCCAACTTAGATAGCCAATGGGAGAGCTTTAAACTTTTTGGCTTTATATACCCTAAACCCTAAACCCTAAACCCTAAACCCTAAACCCTTATTAGGTCTATCCTAAAAAGCTTGAACTTTTTTGGGCCTGGTTATTGAAGATGCAAGCCAAGGTGCCTCAAACAAGCTAGGGTTTTGGGGGTTTACGGCTTAGAGCTTGAGAGTTTGACACCGTGGCGGCGTGCCTGTTCCAGGAACTTTGAGTTTGTGTTCTCGGGTTTTGGGGTTTAGGCCTTAGCGCTTAGGGCTTATATAGGGTTTAGCTAGTCGGCGTAGTGGTTCGTATGTCTGTATGTTGACATGCATGTAACCCTAAACCCTACAACCCTAAAACCCTTAAACTCCTAAACCCTAAACCTCTAAACCCTAAGCCCTAAACCCTAAACCCTTAAACCCTAAACCCTAAACCCCTAAACCCTAATTGACCCTAAACCCTAAACCCTAAACCATACCGCCAAGACTCATGCGCCATTTATTTACCTCCAAGCACCATGTCTTGTCCTTGGGTTCCAAGCATACAAATAGTGCCCACTTTAGGTTCTAAAGTTTAGGGTTTAGAGTTTAATTAGGGTTTAGGGTTTAGGTCTTACGGTGTAATTAGGGTTTAGGGTTTAGGGTAGCAGTTACTTTGGGCTATTTGGAGCTCTATCCTCGGATGCTTCGGTGCTGGAGCGCGTGAGCCACACTGCCACTTCTGCTACATCATCGCGTGTTCTACGACATTGGCAAGTGCAATAAAGGAGATGAAAGAGCAGGACTTGCACCCGACTTCTGGGTCAAAGACCACACCAAGATGAGCATCAACCCTAAACCCTAAACTCTAAAACCACACCAAGATGAGCATCAACCCTAAACCCTAAACCCTAAAAGCACACCAACATGAGCATCAACCCTAAACCCTAAACTGTAAAACCACACCAAGATGAGCATCAACCCTAAACCCCAAAACCAAACCAACATGAGCATCAGCCCTAAACCCTAAACCCTAAAACCACACCAAGATGAGCATCAAGCTTTGCAAGTTGAGCTCCTACCTCCCTGCCGCTCCTGAGTTGGAAGATGCCAAAGACGAGCTCTTCAAGTTGTTTGCTCCAGGATCCAGACACCCAATACCCCCTTAAAGAAAACAGATACCTTAACTTTTTAGGGGCCTTTATATTATTTAAGGTATACTCCTCCCTAAACCCTAAACCCTAAACCCTAATTAAGGGGTGTTGGGCTCTCTGGGGAATCCTTAGCTTCCCCAAAGCCGTGAAGTTCTAGCAGCCGAAGATCTTGAAGTCTGCACCCTTCATTGCTCTAATATAGGGGCCTAAACAATCACCTAACTATGTTGGGGGCTTTTGGGGTTTAGGGTTTCGGGATTTGGGGTTTAGGGCATGGGGGCCTAAACAATCACTAAACTATTTATTTTTATTTTTGGGGGGAGGGTTCCTTATCATGCCTAAAGTATAATATACCCCCAAACCCTACTTTGATTCTGAGGTTCCCTACGTTATATTACTTTTAAAAGCAAAAAACCCACAAACATCAGACCCCGGAATTTTGACCGTTCCCGGCAAACCCTAAACCCTAAACCCTAAACCCTAAACCCTAAAACCCTAAACCGTTCCCGGCAAACCCTTGTTGCCGCTCCTCTATAACGAGGCTGGGTCTTCAAAAAAGGCGGCCAAGGACAGGGAGGTTTAGGGTTTAGGGGTTTAGGGTTTAGGGTTTAGGGGTTTAGGGTTTAGGGTTTAGGGGTTTAGGATTTAGGATTTAGGGGTTTAGGGTTTAGGGGGGTTCCGCTTGGTTCGGTTGGGGGTTCGAGACGAGCTTGACACATGTCAGTGTGAAGTCGTAATCGGCCATGCACTTCCCCGATGAGCTTGCTGCTGTTTGCACGGTTGAGGGTTCATGTGTTTTGAACTATCAGACCGAGAAAGCACCCTACCAAAAGTTGCCTCTAGTGGCTACCCCAACGAGGTTGCGTGAGACTGGATGCAGGTATGGCATGGTTGTTGCCCGATTGTGGCACAACTACCCCATAGACTCGCTTCTAATCTGCGAGGACTGGGTTACTACTTGGATGCCTTGGACGACAGTTTTGAGCAACCCGGTGAGATGTTTTTTTTGAGAGGGCCTGAAAAGCAGTTTTCCGAACCCTGCGCACTAGAATCCTTTTCCTCTTAATCTTTCGGGAACCGGACCGAAAGACAAACACCACATCCTAAGGAGCAATGAACCCTAAACCCTAAACCGTCCTCCAAGCTCGGATCACCAACCGGCTATGACCTCCTAAGGCCCTTTGCGCCTAAGTTCCTGAACAACCCGTATAGATTCAAAAGCTGCAATACAACCCAGTACAGGCACCCTTAGAGAAACAACCCTGAAGCACAGCTTCTACAACCCTAGGTAGAGACAGAAACGCCCTGAACCCTAAACCCTAAACCCCTTTAGACCCTAAGCCCTAAACCCCAAAAGCCAAGACAATCGACCCAGGCAGACCTTCCGGCAGAGCAAGCAGGAAACCTCCTACTTGTTCGAGCTGGCCCCTGGGATCGCGACCTTTTTTACCCGCCGAAACAGGGCTTTAGGGTTTAGGGTTTAGCCCCTGGCAGCGTCCTGTCTTTTTCAGGCACAAAGAGAAGACAAGTGAAATAAAAAGCCAACCGGTTTAGGTTTTTGTTTAGGGTTGTGGGTTTAATAGCGACTGTTATAGGCTGTGGGGACACCAACATGCTCCAAAGTGCATTGAGAATCCTATAAGCCTACGTTGATCAACCTCCTTAGATTCTGATCATGAAGTATCTAGGAGCCTGTTGTGTGCAGCGGTTTGGGAGTTCAGGTTTTAGGACTTAGGGTGGTGTCCGTCATATGGTAATGCTACGCTGCTAAACACTTCACCCTAAACCCTAAACCCTAAACCCTAAACCCTAAACCCTAAACCCTAAACCAAAACCCTAAGCCCTAAACCCAAGACCTTGACCTAAACTAAGATGGAAACGAAGCGAGCTTGGGCCTATCAGCAGGGTTCCCTCAACCGTTTCCCTTACCCTCAAGGGACTCATAGTTTAAGGATTTTGGGCCCAAACACCCTACAAAATAAGGTTTTTGGGCTATTTTGATGCTAAGGGTTCGCCCCTAAACCCTAAACCCTAAACCCTAAACCCTAAACCCTAAACCCTAAACCCTAAACCCTAACCCTAAGCCCCAAGCCCTAGGTGAACCCAAAGCCGTAGTCTTAAATAGTCTTAAATATCCTCAACCCTGAGCCCCCCAAATCGACCACCGACTCCTTCTCTGCTTTTTCTCCACGAAACCCTAAGCCTATTAGGCCTTTAGGGTTTTGGTGTTTTGGGGTTTAGGTTTTAGGGTTTAGGGTTTAGGGGTTTAGGGTTTAGGGTTTAGGGTTTTGGGTTTGTTTATGGTTTAGGGTTTAGGGTTTAGTGTAAACCCCATAAGCCTAAGCCCTAGACACTAAGCCTTCGTAAACAGGTTCTCTTGGAGTAACAGCCTTGGCAGAGGGTCCTCAAAAACAAAAAACCGAAACCCTAAACTCTAAACCCCTAAGCCCCTAAACTCTAAACCCCTAAACCCCTAAACCCCTAAACCCCGAAACCCCTAAACCCCTAAACCCCTAAATCCCGAAACCTCTAAACCCCTGAACCCCTAAACCCCGAAACCCGAAACCCGAAACCCTGTGTTTTCCCGTCCTCCCAGGCCGAACGAGGGCAGTTCGACCGTTTGAGGTCACTGCTGCAAGACTTCCCGCATTTTTGGCAGGCCTCTTCGGACGGTTAAGGGTTTAGGGTTTAGGGTTTAGGGTTTAGGGTTTAGGGTTTAGGGTTTAGGGTTTAGGGTTTAGGGTTTAGGGTTTGGGCTTGGCAAAGGGCGGGGATTTCCTGCGCTTTCGGGAAGCCCTCTGGTGGGTTTTCGGTTTAGGGTGTTTTCTCGTCTTTTTCGTGCTGACTTCGCGCATTGGCAATGGCCAGTGGGTTCTAGTAGAAGAGTAGGTACCATTTAAACTCCTTCATTGTTTAGGGCACAATAATCCCTATGTCATCCCAAATATGTATACTCCGGAAGGTTGAGCTTTAGTTCCCCAGGATACTGGACAAGTAGGGGGGTATTGCAAACGCTAAATCCGGTTGTATATGCCGGTTCCGCAAGATCGAGGCTTGAGGCCTGTACTTATTTCGGAGTAGACACTCCCCGGTGTAGATACAAAGTTAGGGTCCCTTTTGGGGTACCGTTTGTAAGCGTGCAGTGCATTCTGGGGACCTACACAGGGACCCCAGTCTACCCATAGGCCCCAAAGTAGCTCCTTTTTTGGGGGTTCATATTTAGAATCCTATAAGGTAATCCCAAAAAGGAACTACTATGGGACCCTAAACCCTAAACCCTAAACCGGGTAATCCCAAAAAGGAACTACTATGGGGCCCTAAACCCTAAACCCTAAACCGGGTAATCCCAAACAGGAACTACTATGGGACCCTAGTCTAGGTGGGAGAACAGAGCCCAGCTCTGATAGTTCAGGCCATCGGTTTAGGGTTGAGGGGTTTAGGGTTGAGGGTTTAGGGTTGAGGGTTGAGGGTTTAGGGTTGAGGGGTTTAGGGTTGAGGCTTAAGGGTTTAGGGTTTAGGGTTTAGGGGTTTAGGGTTTAGGGGTTTAGGGTTGAGGCTTAGGGGTTTAGGGTTTAGGGGTTTAGGGTTTAGGGGTTTAGGGGTTAGGGTTTTGGGGTTTAGGGTTTAGGGTTTTAGGGTTCCCCATTGCCCCCCTGCGAGTACAGAATATACAACACAGTAAAGCAAGTCCTACAGACGATTCCAAACCAACGAAAACAACTCAGAGAGTGAGGACTGTTACTGAGGTGTAGATGCACTATTCGGTCACTCTAAAGCCTATCTAAACCTTCACCTCTAACAGCCCATCTTGAAAACGCTGAAAAATCGAAGCACCTAAAAGCCCTAAACCCTAAACCCTAAACCCTAAATTCAGAACCTTCAACTTCGATCCCGAAACCTCGCAACCCTAAGCCTAAGCCGAGTACGAGCCCTCAGCTCGCAATCTGCATCATCCAAAGGCCACAGCCTTTTTCCTTAAGGACGAAATGACCCTTCAAAGTAGGCGCCCTTTACCCTTATACTATGAATCCCTCCATGGTATATGAACCCTAAACCCTTTTAGGGGGCATTTCGTCCTTAAGGTTCCCACCAGCGGGCATATCGCGGTTTAGGGTTTCGGATTTAAGATTACGGAACCGATGAAAAGGCCCGGTCACACCTATTCTTGCGCCTTTCTGTTAGAAACCGAGGGCTTAGGGTTTAGGGCTTATTCTTACGGAATCGGAATCGATGAAAAGGCCAAGTCATACCTATTCTTGCGCCCTTCTGTTAGGAACCGGATTATTGCAGAACCCTTTGCCTTACGTCTGACCCTAAACCCTAAACCCTAAACCCTAAACCGTTTCATCACTTGCTGATGCACAAAAGGGGGCCCAAGTCATACTGACAAGCCGCCTCGTGCTTCGCAGGCATCGAGGAAGGCCGTGTGATTGTTGGCAGAGTCGAAGCTGTAAACCTGGACTAGGGCTTAGGGTTTAGGGTTTAGGGTTTAGGGTTTAGGGTTTAGGGTTTAGGGTTTAGGGTTTAGGGTTTAGGGTTTAGGGTTTGGAACTACAATGGAGACTGTAGGAAGAAGAAGACGAAGCACAGCTCTTAGTTTGGGCAATCAGATTCCTAGTTCAGGTACAAAGTGCATGGCTAGGTAGAACGTTAAGGGCTGACACTTCTTGATGTAAAGTTCTACGGCGAGAAGGTTTAGGGTTTAGGGTTTCGGGTTTCGGGTTTAGGGTTTCGGGTTTAGGGTCTAGGTTTAGGGATCTGCTCCTTCGGGACATCCGAGAATCCTAAACAACCTTAGTTCCTAAACTCCCACGCCCAAAGCCCCAAGCACCACCATCTCGGAGAAGAACAGTCGGGACATCCGAGAATCCTAAACAACCTTAGTTCCTAAACTCCCACGCCCAAAGCCCCAAGCACCACCATCTCGGAGAAGAACAGTCGCTCCCTTCGTATTGGTTTATAATGTACCTGGACTCTGGACCTGAACTGTACTTTGCTACTAACCCTCAGAAAGCCCAAATCTTAGCCCCCAAAGACCAAACCTTCCCCTAGAAAGCCCATAACTGCAAGAAGAGCCTTAGGGAAGTTCCCTCATTTCAATGTACAGGACCCCAACCTGACGACATTTTTCCATACGGGCACGCTGTGGTTCCGAGTGTCGGCTGCGATATCACTAGAGGCCTTAATCGTTAAAGCAGTGTATTCGGTGTGTTCCTTTTGGGTACACATCTTAGATACATGGATTATGAGGAGATACTGTCCTCTAAACCTGAACCCTAAACCCTAGACCCTAAACCCTGAACCCTAAACCCTAAACGCTGAACCCTAAACCGTAAACCCTGAACCCTCTGAGGGATGTAGAGCTTCAGGTTCTCGGCGCTGCGCACGAGGCAGGAGGTTATGAAGGTTCAGGTCTTTGGTTTCAGGATTCGGGGTTTAGGGTTTAGGTTTCAGGGTTCAGGGTTTAGGGATTCTTACTACAATTTCGGAGTTGCGGTGAGCATAACCCTCTTGAAAGAGGTTTGTAATGACTCCTAGACCCCGCTAACCCTATCCAAAATCACACCGACAAAACCCGACCCCGAAAAAAAATATGAACACCCTGTCAAGCGCCCCTAAAACCAAAACCCGACAACCTCTAGCAGTGTTGAGGTACTGACTGTTGGAGCCGTAAGGGCCAGGGTGTTGGGGCATGTGATGAAAGAGAAAAAAAAAATATATATATATATATATATGTACACATACCAAGGAAGCCGAGGGAATAATGTTGGTACTTATTGAGGCTTCTCTACTCTCAAACCTGCCCGAGGAGCTCTGACCAGATTCACGTTCATCGCCACCATGAGATCCAAGTCGCGCGTCCAGATCGACTGCCTTGGTTGCAGAAGTTTTCCTGAAGAAGCACTTGTTTCAGGGGGCTTTAGGCTAAGGAGGTTTGGGGATTGCTTGGACTTGGGGGTGCGTGGTGTACGCATGAACCCTAAACGCTAAACCTTCGTAAGACGACTCCTACTCTTCACATGTGCAGGAGTAGTTTCGATCTCCAGATCTGTCGGAAGATCATAAAAACTCTAAAAACAGGACCTTGATAATTAGATAGGGTTTCTGTCGTGGGTTCCACAATTGAGAGTTCGAAAATAAGGTTGCTACAATGCAGGTTTTAAGGGTAAAGGTTTTGCGGTTTAGATGTTGAGGTTGAGGTTCAGTTAAAGGAAACTACAGGTGGGGAGTTTAGGGTATATAAGGCTTCTATAGGGCTCCTATAAGGTATATAGACCTTCTATAAGGCTCCTATAACAGTAACTACCCACCTGAAAATGTCCTTGGTTCAGGTCCAACCATCCTAGGGCTCTCTCAATGTCCCGGCTCAGGCTCATGGACTTGGAATTAATGTAGGGGCCTTGATAATTAGAATAGGGTTTGGGTTTTTTTTTATACGACCATTATAATACGGAGCCCACCAAAATAGTATCGGTAACTATGAAGGCTCCTTTGTTTAACTATCCCCTAAACCCTAAACCCTATAGAACCCTGTAAAGGAACCCCATAACCCCACTTATAACTACCCATGAACCTCCAAGTAGGCCCAACAACCCTAAACCCTAAACCCTAAACCCTAAACCCTAAAACCTAAACCCTAAACCCTAAAACCTAAACCCTAAACCATAAACCCTAAACCCGAAACCCACAACCGCCAGCGGCCCGAGTGCTCAAAAGAGCCTGCGAGCCCGATGTCCCTCCTGTTCGAACACTCTTCGGGTTTTAGGGTTTAGGGTTTAGGGTTTAGGGTTTTAGGGTTTTAGGATTTAGGGTTTAGGTTTTAGGGTTTAGGGTTTAGAGTTTAGGGTTGTTTACATAGACAACGACTGGGGGCCGCAAATGCAGGAACTCGCAACCCTGGTAGAACCGAATATGCAGCAAAGAAGGGATATGGAGCCTTGCTCATGTAATAAGCCGAATTAGAAGAGGGTTGAAGAATGGATTAGGGTATGATCACAATAAGGAAGTTCCAAAGACAGGTATTACTAGTTGTTAGAGTTTCTATATTCCTGCGATATTTGGCGATGATGCAGTATGGCATCACCAAACCCGAACACACAACTAAAACGTCGCCAGCAAGGTGGAGTTCAGATCAAAAACAGAAGTGGGCTCATGTTTCAGACAATCTGCGCCGTCTCATCTGCACCCAGCCAGTCTCCATACGCTTCTCCGACAGGAACAGGGTTGTAGCACACCTGTGAGCAAACTCACCCTGAATCCTTTGTCCTTTGCATGTAAAATCACTACAGTGCCCGGCTTTTCGGATACGCGCCGACAGCTCTCCTGACATGCCATCTTCTAGACCAAATATTTGCGGCGAGCTGCATACCCAAGGAACAGACACAACCACATGTTCACGAAGGACAAGCAAAGCTAATGTAGGGGCCTCAATAATTAGAATAGGGTATTGGGGTATATTGTACTATAAATATAATAAGGAACCCCTAAAATAATATAGGTAGTTCTTTCGGCCCATATATTACACTCTGAGGTCATGCTGGTTGTCGCTCTTTCGGTTGTCTGGCTGTGTTCTTTGTCTACTGTAGGGGCCTTAATGATTAGAATAGGGTTTTGCCGGTTCCTTAATATAACTATGGTATAATATACCCCAAACCCCATTCCAATTATGAAGGCCCCTATATTACATCAGGACTGCCATTGTGATTCCAAGCGGTCTGGACTTTGAGGTCTAAAGCACGTCGCAGAGTGGCAGGTTGGCGACTTACATGCAAAGGACCGCAGGTGTAAAAGACTGTTCGTTTGCTTGTGTTTTTCGTTCCCTAAACCCTAAACCCTAAACCCTAAACCGTAAACCCTAAGCCCTAAACCCTAAACCCTAACCAAACTGTAACTTGGTAATGGGGATGGTGTCGATGTTGGTAAGAAGAAGCCCATAATGGGTTTCTTCGAGGATTCCGTGCATGCTTCCTCTAGAGGGCGAGGCGAGCGGCCCCCCTTCCGAAGAAGCGCTGGCCATCCACGAGAAGCTGCCTCGAATTATTCGGGTCCGTTTTGAGGGATATGAACTTCGGATTGAAGGCTTTGGGCTTGGTTTAGGGTTTAGGTTTAGGGTTTAGAGTTGGGGCAGAGAGTCTAGGGCTTAGAGTGTTTGGAAGTTTAGGATGTGGAGCTTCGGCATCAGGAGTGAGGCCTTTATAGGTGCCCCTGAGGAATATGATTCCAAAACAGGATGTTGACGTGGTTTGGGTTATTACGGGGGCTTGTAGTAAGGTTCTAAAAGGGTCCAAGGTTTAAGATATTCACCGGGTTGTTGGAAAGCGGGTTTGCAGTGTAGAGTTTAATATCGGTAGGACATAGAAGGGCTTTAGATTTGTTCTCCATGTTGAGGTTTCTGCGCATCTTATTATCACAGAACAGACCCTCATCCATGCATGCTCTTGATGCATACTTGGAGGATCTTAGGACTTGGGAACTAGGGTCATATATATATATATATATAAGGCAACCGTACCTACAAATACTTATATCTCCAGTTAACTTACTTAGAACCTTACTTGCTAAGCCCTAAACCCTAAACTCTACCCCGAATCTTGAACCCAGAAATCGGTTTAGGGTTTCGGTTTTAGGGTTTAGGGTTTAGGGTTTAGGGTTTAGGGTTTCGGTTTTAGGGTTCTTTGGTGTGAGTTGAGGTATATTTGTCTTCGAAATATCGGGCGACGGGCCAGGCACAAAGTTCTTTGAATACGGGTTGGAGGGATTACCTGGACGGTCCAGGTAATGCCTCAACCCGTGTTCAAAGAACTTTATGTTCAGCCACATCGCCCTGTATCCCTAAACCCTAAACACTAAACCCAAAACCACCCTGAACCCTAAACCCTAAACCCTAAACCACTCTGAACCCTAAACCCTAAACCCTAAACACTAAACCACCCTGAACCCTACACCCTAAACCAGGTCCTGCTCTAACTGTTGAGGCCTCTCTACGACTGCAGGGCGCGGAGTTTCTATCGGCTCCAGATCCGGGGATGTAGCGATTTGGGTTTAGGGTTTCGGGTTTCGGGGTTAGGGTTTTGGGTTTACGGTTTAGGGTTTAGTGTTTGGGGTTTAGGGTTTTGGGGTTTAGGGCTTAGGGTCCTTCACTACCCCAAGCCTCATCGACCACCATACATAGTGAAAGCCCAAACCTTAGCCCCCAAAGCCCAAACCTTCCCCCAGAAAGCCTATAGCAGCAATAAGAGCCTGATTAGTAAGCCCTAAACCCTAAACCCCAAACCCTATATCCGAAACCCTAAACCCCAGATAACTGCTTGCCAAGTCCCCTAGTCTTATGACCGATAACTCGGATTTTAAAAACGGTACTACAAGGAGAGGTCTGCGAGGGCTCGGAGTTTAGGACTTTTACTATTTAGAGCATAACAATTTGCTAGAATTTCCCACGTTATAGGATTATAGGATTGTGGAGAACTCATTTATTGGTTGGTACTACTGCCTACATCTGTGAATATCATCAATATGGTTTACTGAGTATCCACCACACTGCAAACCGAGCCTATATAGGCAAAGAGCCCTAGGTACCGTCATGGGGGAGACTTTCCCAAATCATGATATTGTTCCCTGGTAGAGAAACCCTACATTCTACTATGTGGGTAGTTCTTTAATTCAGGGTCCCTTGCGCGGTCCTCTTTGCAAGGGTGTCGCACTATTTTGGGGACCTAAACAGGGACCCCAATGCAGAGAACTGCCCATATAAGTACATAGGACCCTAAACCCTAAACCCTAAACCCTAAACCCTAAACCCTAAAACCCTAAACCCTAAACCCTAACACCCATATAGGTACATAGGACCCTTTGGGACAACCCTAGCCTTCAACCTACGGAGCGAAGCCCTCCAGCCCCAAGTCGACATAGAGCTCTATGATGCCTTTAATGTACTCTCTCGTTTAGGGTTTAGGGTTTAGGGGTTTGGGTTTAGGGTTTAGGGTTTAGGGTTTTGAGTTTAGGCTTTAGGGTCCCTCCCCCCTAAACCTTACTGCAACTTCATTTTCCTTCTCGAAGGAAAGGCCTGGATGACTTGTCCACCGTCACCACCACTGCTCCTGACAGGGCTTAGGATAGTACTTTTTGTTGGGGGGCCCTTCTTTTGCCGTCATGACATGTTATACCTTACTGAGGCATGTATATTGACATGTTGCTGACCAGTCATCGGCGTCCAAGATCCCGCCTCCAATTTGTAGAAGGAGCAGCACCACGGCACGAAGTTTCCGGCCGACATTCATCACTTTGAGACTCAAGGTTTCTGGCGTTCGGAAATCGAGTGCCGAGTTTTGACAGGGTTGATGTTCTGGCTGAGTTCAGTGGAGTCTTTGGCCTTTGGCGGGGAGTGACAAGTACAGCTCCCTAAACCCTAAACCCTGAACCTGCTCTTAAAGCTTCACTCGGCTCTAAGCAGTGCAGTTCTTGTAGGAGTTGGTCCATCCCTCAGCTACCGTTTCTCACGGAGATGATGGGAAAACTCTACCAGGGTTTAGAGTTCCGGGATACGGTTGATGATATAAACCCTATCCTGAACTCTACCTTAAGCTACCAGAACTTGCTTCTTTGTGGGTTTATAATAGCAACCCTGATATGGAAATTAGGGGCACCCTACAAAAAAACAAGGTTTGGTAGTTCAAGGTAAACCCTAAGCCCTAAACCCTCAACGCCTCGAGCACAAAAGGCTGCACACACAGACGCTTCAGAGTGGAGCTTTTTGGATTGTGATTTAGGGTTTAGGGCTTAGGGTTTAGGGTTTCGAGTTTAGGGTTTAGGGTTTAGAGTGTAGAGTTTAGGGTCTAGAGTTTAGGGGATTGAGCTGGGTTGAGGCTTTAGGCTTTAGGGTTTAAGGGTTCGGGGTGGAAGAGCACGCGCGGACACAAACAAGTGGGGATGAGATGTGCACTGTACTACGGTTGGTGATATAAACTTATAAATCCTGCAATACCAATAATCAGGAATATACCATAATTGCCATAGCCTAGGGTCCCTAAGGTAATGCAGGATTCAGATCGTCAACACTAGTTCTGTGTATTCATGTGTTTGTGCATGTGCACATGCATAGATCCCAAAGCCCTGAACCTTGTAAACTCCTAAACCCCAAACTCCCCACCCCAAGCGCTAAACCTTAAATCCCCCAAACCCTGAACCCCAGACCCTTTATCGGGCCCTAAAACCCTAAAACCCTAAACCCTAAACCCTAAACCCTTAACCCTAAACCCTAAACCCTAAACCCGAAACCCTTTATTGGGCCCTAAACCCCGAACTTCATACACTAAGACCCCCAGACCCTAAACCCCCAAAAGAGCTTTGATGAGCCGAGATATAGGCCGCCATCACAGAAGAAGGCGCCTCGGAACGCCGGAGGGTGCAGGGTTCAGGGGCTTAGAGGCTTAGGCTTTAGGGCGTTTAGGGGTTTTAGGGTCTAGGGATGCTCAGGGTCGTCTACCTAAACCCTAAACCCTAAACCCTCAACTCTAAACGCTAAACCCTAAACTGTAAACCCTAAACCCAAAGCCCTCAACTCTAAACCCTATAAGCCCCATACTGTAAACCCTAAACCCTAAACTCTAAACTGTAAACCCGTATAAACCCTTATAAACCCTTATGAACCCTAAACTCTAAACTGTAAACCCTTATAAACCCTAAACCCTAAACCGTGTCGGGGCTTCAGGACTCTAGGCTTTCACGACACTGCGGTATCCCATGGCAGGGGCCGATGTGACCAGGGCCCATCTTCTGAAACTCCCGTGTTGGGCCTACTTGGAGGTTCATGGGTAGTTATAAATGGGGTTATGGGGTTCCTTTAAAGGGTTCTATAGGGTGTAGGGTTTTGGGGTAGTTAACAGTGGGGTTATAAGTCCTCTAATATGGGTTATAAGTATAGTTACTCTAGTTATAACCCCACATAAAACTACCCATGAACCTCCAAGTAGAGATTTGGTTCAGGAAGTCGGGCTTAGGATGTAGAGTGTGAAGATGTAAGTCACACGCATGCTAGGCCAAAGGGTCCAAAACACTTTTATGAATGAATAAACAACAAACATCCTGCGAATCCTGGAAGCAGAAAGACTACGCATGCAAAGCAGAAAACACCAAGACAACACAACACCCCGATACCCAAAACAAGCCTGCATAAGACCCTGAGCCCCAAACCCTGTTTTACTAGGGCCTCAATGGCTGTCAGTAGATTTGAGTTTATCCAGGCTCAACAGGATTACTTGAGATTCCTTCGGTCCCCCGGTATCTATAATATAGGTATATGGGAGTTTCCGAAAGGATCCTACTATTTAGCGTTCTATATTAGGGTCCCCTATTCTTGGAAACCCCCATATAACAAAGACACCGGGAGAGTCCATGTACCTTGCGGTAGTCATCCAACCCCACCCATGCTAACCAACGTTCCTGCTATCCGACTCTCCCACACTCAAGTACTTGGAGGTTCATGGGTAGTTTTATGTGGGGTTATAACTAGGGTAACTATACTTATAACCCATATTAGAGGACTTATAACCCCACTTATAACTACCCATGAACCTCCAAGTACCCAGCTAGTGTTTACTTTGAACCCTCAGGGATAAGAGATGATGAGAGTCACTGCCAAGGCGCCTTCGCACAGTTATGACCCATGGATGCGCTTACTCAAGAGACTCTTGAAAAAAACCTAAACCCTAAACCCTAAACCCTAAACCCTAAAACCTAAACCCTAAACCCTGCTTCAAGGCTTTAGGCTTTGGGGCTCAGGGCTTAGGGTTCTTGATTGATTTGTGGCTGGAGGGTCGCCTCTTTAATTAGGGTTTGGGGTGTAGGGCTTACCCTAAGGGTCCTAAGGGTCCTAAGACCTTGTTCGGAGACCTCAAAGAGACCCAGCGACTCTCCCTAGGAGATTCCGGACCCTCCTCAGGAGATACCTGGACCCTTAGGGTATGATTAGCATCTCTATGGGTAGGTGGCCGAGGGGTAAAGATTCCAAAACACCTCCGTGGCCCAATATGCGCGAAAGGCATGTTTCCTAAATTATAGCGACCTTGCTAAACCCAACCATAGACCCTATACCATAGGGGAGCTTCCCAAAATAAGGGGTATCTGATTTCGGGCTCCTTATACTGAGGATCCTACTATCCAGGGTACTATATTAGGGTCCGCTATTTTCGGCAACCGTTGACCTAAGCGGAGCTAAACCATGTAAACCCCATGCGGGTCCATGCCAAGGTGCAGGACCAGAAGTATGAGTTGCCGTTGCTTACGTCAACATATCCTGACAGCGGAAATGAGCGAGATAAGGATTCGGAACTTTGGGGTTTATATAGGGGTATAAATAGGGCTTACAAAGTGGCTGTAGAACTTTATTGGATCCTGTTATTGTCGAGGTTTAACCAGACTACCCTAAACCCTCAAACCCTAAACCCTAAAGCCCTAAACCCTGAACCCTAAAGCCCTAAACCGTAAACCTCAAACCCTAAACCCTTAACCCTAAAGCTCTAAACCCTGAAGCCCTAAAGCCCTAAAGCCCTAAACCCCCTAAGCCCGAAGCCCTAAACCGTCAGCAGAGCTTGCAGGATGGCAGGCCCAGGCTGGCAACATTCGGCTGCAGAAGGCTTGCTGGAGTTTGGCGAAAAGGATAACGCAGGGGGCTTTGGGTTTAGGGTTTAGGGCCCCCGAACGCTAAACCGTACACCCTCAACCCTAAATCCAAAAGTGTGGGGCTTAGGGGATGGGGTCTTCGAGGGTTACTGTAACGGCTACTATCAGACTTAATGTTGGGGCCTGAATAATTAGAATAGGATGTTGGGCTGCTTTGTAGCCCAAACACTAAACCCTAAACCCTAAACCCTAAACCCTAAACCCTAAACCCTAAACCCTATTAGTTATAATAAGGAACCCTAAGGAGGAGCATAGGTAATTCTTTACTCTCTTCTTCAACAACCAGGCCCAAAAAAAGCTCAAGCTTTTTCGGGTAGACTTACTATACAAAGCCAAAAGTTTAAAGTTCTCCCATTGGCTAAAACCCTAAACCCAAAGCCCCTAGAGTAGGTTCACAATAGGTTCCGGGGTTTGGGAGGCTTCGGGTGTAGTCTGGGCTGGAGGAAAACGTCAGGTTTTAGAGGTCTACGGCTTAAGTTTGTTTTTGTCTTTTTGGTGGGGGGGGTTAATGTTCAGGGTTTAGGGCCTAGCTTTTTTTTTTGGGGGGGGGTATATGGTTTAAGTTTTTTTTGGGAGTGGTATAGAAACTGAAATTCTACCTTGAGCTCCCATAACCTACATTGTTGTAGAATCCTGCACTAAACACTAACATGGTTTCGTAGGCTTGGCTGGGGTAGGCCATGTCGGTCATTTCAAGAACGATCAGCTGGCCCCTCCATGCTAAGTGTGACCTTGGAACTGAACACCTTGTAGGGCGGTAGCGATCCGAAACCCTAAACCCTAAGCCGCTACTGAATACCTTGTGGGACGTAGCGATCTTCAACCCTAGACCCTAAACCCTAAACCCTAGACCCTAAACCCTAAACCGTAAACCCTACACCCTAAACCCTACTGCCTAAACCCTAGACCCTAAACCCTGCACCCTGCACCCGAAAGCCTTGAAGCCCTGCTCCCCACAGCCCGAAACCCTAGACCCAGACACCCGCCACATGCGCCAAAGCTCTGAACCAAGCATCCCGACAAACTTGTAGGGTTTAGGGTTTAGGGTTTGGGGTTTGAGGTCTGAGCCATGATTGGAAGTATAAGTAGTCATAGCTATAAGTGGCTACCTTGTTTACAACTCTGGTTGCTAAATCCTGTGATCCTCCATATAGACTCGACACCCTGAAGCCCTCAAGAAAGGAAAACCGATGTAAGACCCAACCCCACAATGTCCTAGGCTTAGGGCTTGGGGTTTACGGCTTAGGGTTTAGCGTTCAGGGTTTAGGCTCTAATCCCCAAACCTAAGGCCCAAACCCCATCCAAAACCCGCATCGTGGAATCCGTCTAAAGCGTTTACAGGAATTTTAACATCCAGGCTCCAAAAAATCATGTACCCTCGAAATGCAACCTTTTAACACACTACCCTAATTAAGCCCCCTTAAGTTGGTAGACTTCCATATCCAATGTTTTTAAGAGGCCTAAAAAGAAACCCGTAAAGGAACTACAAGCACATCTAGTTCATCCCTTATGAATCCCCGTTTTTAAGGGCCATTGAAGGAATGGCCTTGGTCGCAATTCGGCACCATTCTCCCGCGCGTCTGGTTCTGGTCTCCCCTTGGCGACTCCGGGCACATCGTGTCACATAAATCGGGGTTTTAAGCATTCCAGAACACCCTAAACCCTAAACCCTAAACCTCCAAGAGCAGATAAACGGTATCTGCAAGGATGGGCATTTGGCTAGGGGCTTCGGGATTCTTGTCAGGTAACCCAGAGGGTCCGCATACAAGGTTTAGGGTTTAGGGAATGAGGCCCCAAAAGACCAGATTACGGTATTTGGGGGACCAAACCCGAAACCCTAAACCCTAAACCTCTTTTGGGGATCTAATTTCATAGTAGTAGTATATATGGACCCTCTTGGTAAACAGGGGATGAGTTCCGTAAAAGGTTCCTCAAGGATCCGACTAACAACAATGACCCTAAACCAACAACCAGACTTCACCGCTGCTGAGTGTGAATAGCTGCCGAGGGTCTGCAGCTCACGGGGCCACGCGCCCGACCTCCCGAAGCTGTCTTCGGAGTCGCGCAGCAGAAGATGGGGGCTAGGGTTTAGGGTGTAGGGTTTAGGATTTAGGTTTAGGGTTTAGGGTTTAGGGATCTTTTCGGGTTCTGTAGGGGCTTGTCCCGATTCAGTATAGGCGGGCCCTAAACTCTAAACCCTAAAGCTTCTTGAGCCCTATGGAGGACCATGCTATTTCTTGTAGGCTCAGGCTTTGGAAGGTCTTGGCCAGGATTCCAGGAGAGGGTACGGGGCTTAGTCGGACGTATTGGGTTTGGGTTTAAGGTTTAGGGTTTAGGGTTTAGGGTTTAGGGTTTAGGGTTTAGGGTTTAGGGTTTAGGGTTTAGGGTTTAGGGTTTGGGATGTTGAAGCTATTGCCCTAAGGGTCCATGTGCCCATATAGTATATACTTAGACCCTACAGTACCTTAATAGGAATTATCTCAGCAACAGACCCCAACAGCGATGGAAAA
>CAJNDV010031067.1:29479-50795 GCA_905221635.1 Symbiodinium sp. CCMP2456 | reverse complement strand
TAAGGTTTAGAATTTAGGGTATAGGGTATAGTGGCTGTGCACTACTAGTTACTAGTTACTACGCCAGTGAGAGACACGGTAGTTGTGCTACCGTGAGTTCGTTCTGCGCGAGTATTTCAGGGCTGTGACAGTATTGGAATCGTACCCATGTGGCAACTGCTAGCTTGCTACTTCTAACCTGTCGTGCCTGAATACGTTGCATCCGCGTCCACAACAAGGTCTCCGCACAATGCAATCTGTCAGAAGCTATTTTTTGGGGTTTTTCCGGCTACAGTGCTACGTAAGTGTGAAAAAAACGTCAATGCACTTGAAGCGAGCATTGTAGTTGTCATACTGCGATATGTCTTGATATGCCGTGTTCATCTGAACTTACTCTCGTGTCTCACGAGGCTGTCATATCTCCTGGCTGCCCTAAACCCTAAACCCTGAACCCTAAACCCTGAACCCTAAACCCCTAAACCCTAAACCCATAAACCCTAAACCCTAAACCTTGAGATTTGGCTTTGGTGGAGATCGGGTCTGGCAGATAGACTTCCAGCAAACCATGGTGCAGTGAGTAAGAACCGGCGCCAATACGCGTTTTATAAATTTCTGTCGACGTGCCTTCCTAAACCCTAAACCCTAAACCCTTAGGTTGGAGAAGTATGATGTTCTGATGTGTTGGTACCTCTCCTGCAAGCTCCTCAAACATCGAGACCTTTTAGATAGCAAGCCTACAACGCCTGGAATTAATATAGGGGCCTAAATAATTACCCATATTATTTTAGGGGTTCCAAAATTATGATTATAGTATAATGGGCCCCAAAACCCTATTCTAACTATGAAGGCCCCTACATTACCTGAGAACGCCAGAAGCAACTCCGGGCCTGAACTGCTTCCATTTCTCCCTTGTCTCGGGGCTCATGGTTTGCAAGATATCCTGCACGGCAGCCTGGATGAACCTGAGCTTCATTCAACTCCCTCTGCCCATCGATTGTGCTGTTCCCTAAATAGACTCTAAGCCCTATAAGCAAGAGCTGCCCATGAAAGTTAGGAAAGGACGACTCTCAGGGCACAAAGGCCTTCGGGGCACGTTACTCAAAACAACCAGGGAGCTCAGATACACATTTTCCGTGATCATGAAAGCACTCCAGTTTAGGGTTTAGGGTTTCGGGGTTTAGCCACGGCAAAAGGCTGAAGAACGCTCCAAACAGTTGCCCAAAGCAGGCAGGAGCCTAACTTCGGCCTGCGCTGCGTCAGGGTTTATACCGTTTAGGGTTTTAGGGTTTAGGGCTTAAGGTTTAGGGGTTTAGGGTTTATAGGGATTAGGGTTTAGGGTTTAGGGTTTAGGGTTTAGGGGTTTAGGGTTTATAGGGTTTAGGGTTTAAGGCTCCTGCGTCCGAGGGAGCAGGCCCATGGAGCAATTATTTCTAGCCAGTCGTGGTCAGAACCATTCCAAAGCACTAGAAGTATATAAAGCAAGCTCTGACTTTCGAACACCAAAGCCAAAGCCAATCCTCTAAAACCCTTATCGAAGCCTTATATCCTAACCCTAAACCCTAAACCCTAAACCCAAACTCTAAACCCTAAACCCTAAACCCTAAAATCCTAAACCTTAAAAACTATAACCCTAAACCTTAAACCCTTAACCCTAAACCCTTAACCGTGCCATCTCGAGGACTTCCATCCTAGTGCCCGGTCTGACCCCCGCGGACCTGCGCACGCGCATCGCCCAGGTGTCCGGCTCCTGCTGTCGCCTGCTTTTTGCACGGTTTAGGGTTTAGGGTTGGTTTAGGGTTTAGGGTTTAGGGTTTAGGGCTTAGGGTTTCATGAAACTACAAGGGAACTGTACTTTGGAGGTTCATGGGTAGTGATAAGTATGGTTAAACCCTAAACTTACTCTCAGCCCCCTAATATGGGTTGCAACTATGGTTACCCTACTTACAACCCCACTTACAACTACCCATGAACCTCCAAGTAAGGAATCTGAAAGGGTTTTAATGTAAGGGCTCACACTAAATCGTAAAACCTATCTTGGGGTTCGGGGTCTGGGGTTTAGAGCAGGGGGTTGAAGTTCCAGCCAACAGCACCCGAAACCCTTTGTTCGAAGGTTATCTCGGAATTCAGTCCGTGTTTCGGATTAAAACCTTAACCCTAGCTCCTAAGCCTCAAGCCTTAAACCCTAAATTAAGTGAATCTGTACTGGATGTATATATGGGTAGTTGTCAAAATTAGGGTCCCTTTTGGGGTACCCTCAATAATAGGTGCCGTATTTTCATAAGGACCCAAAAAG
Organism: Symbiodinium sp. CCMP2456; assembly: GCA_905221635.1. NCBI lineage: Eukaryota > Dinophyceae > Suessiales > Symbiodiniaceae > Symbiodinium > Symbiodinium sp. CCMP2456. The sequence goes on along the minus strand of CAJNDV010031067.1, from coordinate 48,523 downwards.
GGACCATAATTTCGACAACCACCCATATTTCTTCGGGGTGCCCGAGGTTTGCTTTGGACAGGCTTTGGGGTCTGGGATTTGGAGAGTAGGGCTTTGGTATTTCAGGGTTCATGGGGCTTGAGGTTTCCGGGCAGGGTGTAGGCTTTGGCGGTTAGGGCTTAAAGCTCAACAGCCCGGAAGTTGGAATACCGATTTCCTCATGCACTTGCAGAAGACCAAAAAGAATCCGAGCGCTTCTTCGCCCATTTCCAGGCCATGACGGCGATTCCGTCTGCCCAGATGCATGCTGGATTCAACCAGTAACAGAGCCAGTGCATCAGACCGACTGGCGGTTGGATTGTATGGGCACGAAGCATCAGACCGACTGGCGGTTGGATTGTATGGGCACGAAGCATCGCAAGCCTAGCACCACTAGCGATGATGTTATGTGCAGGCCGTATAATAATAGGAATGAGGTTATGGGGAATGTTGTAGTATAGTTTTTCATAAGGGACCCTATAAGGAATAATATAGGTAAAGAACTACAGGCTTCTGGCTTCTATATTGTCTAAACCCAAAACCCTAAACCCTATACCCTATTTTATGACCGGTTCCTGGCAGCGTGGTTCCGAGCGCTGAGGCCCACCCGAATCTTGCAACTGTTTCGCGGCCACGCCTACTCTCACTGACTCTAACCCTAAGGGTCCAAGTACCTTTTAATAATAGTAATAACAACAATAATCATCTACTTTCCCAAATAATTACTAGCTACATAACTACTACCCTAAACCTGACTACCTAATTAAGGTCCTTTGGTCCCTTAGGGTAACTACAGGGTAACCACACACCCACACACAAATTATGAGTCCGTGCTGTGTAACAAAGCTGTGAGCAAACTCGCAAGCTCTCATTCTGCCTCCGCCCTTCTTTGTTTAGGGTTTACTAGGGTTTCCCTAAACCCTAGACCCCAAACCCTATAAACCCTAAACCATCCTAAACCCTAGACCCCAAACCCTATAAACCCTAAACCAATGTCTCTTTACCTTCCTTGCGTGCGGAGTTTGTTTGGTAGGGCTGGGACTTCAAGTTGATGACTGAGGAAATTCCACTTCTACGAACGACACAAACTGAGGTAGAGCCCCAAAGGGTCCAAAGTAACTATATAGTAGAATGTAGGGTTTCTATATTAGGAATTGTTATTATGATTTGGGAAAGTATCCCCCATAACAGTACCTAGGACCCTTTTGGAGCTTACCATAACCTTATGAAGCCTACCTTTTCCGGATTCTTTATCATGAGCTCGGTATATATGCGTCCTTAAAGGAAAGGTAGGTTACTTGGGGTTAAGGTAGGGGTGAGGGTTTAGCATGCAGCTGGGCAGCAGTCTTTGAATTGGCCAGTCTGCACAGGAGTTGTGTACTTCTAAGTACTTCTAAGCTTCTACGAGCAGTGTAGAACAGATCTGCACACGAGCTGGCGCTGCCGTGAAGCAATATAATACTAGAATAATAGTAGCAACAATAGCAACACTTATTTTATACGGATACATGGAATCCAGAACCACAAGTGCTGAGGTGTCCTCAAGGCTAGCCTTACCCTTTTAGGGGGACCATAGGTTAAGCTTTGAGGTTTAGGTTGGGGCTTTCAGACAAAAGTACCCAAAAAGGTTAAAGGTTACCTACTCTACTACGACTCTACTACCAAGCTGTTGCAATAGACCCACGAACCTTCAAGTCAAGCCTCAACACTGGGATCCAACTCTAGTGCCCCGCAACGTCTGTACCCGAAACCCTATAAACCCTCACCCGTAAGCCTTCAACCCCAACATAGAAGCGTTTTGGCACCCGAAGATCACGAGATCGCTGCCTCTGAGATGCGCTGCCGGGAAACCTTACGAGGTGACTCATGAGGGCTTCAGGGCTTAAGGATGATTTAGGATATTGCGGTTTATTTTTTGGATTTAGGGTTTAGGGGTTGAGGGGTTTAGGGTTTAGGGGAGCTCGCTCCAGAACACCGGCTTTAGTGAGAGAACGCTATGATGAGCGCGCACAGTTTGCTTCCGCAGTGTCGTGAGGTTCAGGAGTTGAGTGTGACATTTCGGGTGTTGATTTTTCCGGGTTTTTAAGCAACCCTAAACCCTAAACCCTAAACCAACCCTAAGCCCTAAACCCTAAACCAACCCTAAACCCTTAACCCACTTGGGCAATTCGGGGGAAGAGACTTGGGCCCTGGGATCTTGGTATGTACTACCTTATAAGCCCTAATAACCTACCTTTTTAGGGACTTATATAAAGAAATCATAGTAGGGAACCCTAAAAAGGTAGGTTAGATTGGGGTCCAGGTAGGTATTCGGCTTACTAACACCGGCTGAAAGGATCCTGGCTTTTGCAAAGCTCGAAAACGGAAACAGCTTTACCTAAACCCTAACCCGCAAAGCCATACCAGGATTTCATTAAATACCAAAGAGCTGGCTACTTGCGACCAGGCTCATTTCATCGGAAATCCTGCATTCGAACCACATCTGCAATCAATTTGGTCTTGCCGCTTTGACCCTTGATGCCACCCTAAACCCCTAAACCCTAAACTCTAAACCCTTTGCCCGACATCTAAAAGGTTCAGGGCTGAGCGCTGCTGAAACCCCCTCTGCCTGTAAGCTTATCCCCTCAAGCCGTGAAAGGAAACCAAACATAGATACGTCTAACAACAACTCTGTTTACTCTGTATATCACCCTCATTACTTCATTACAAAATTGCCATTACAACCCCCTCAACAACTTAAAAAAGGCGAAGGACCTGGACACGGAAGGCAGCTCCTCGGACCAACCACGCGTGGCGACGAAGGCCAGAAGAATGCACTCCAGGTGACCTCCGGGTCTAGGGGTTCAGGGCTGAAGCCTAAACCCTAAACCCGGTTTAGGGAAGTTTAAGGTTTAGGGTGACCTCCGAGTGTAGGATCAGGGTTTAGGGTTTAAGTCTCAAGGTGACCTCCTACGAGGATCTCGCAACCCTGAACAGTGAAGCCTTAACCCTCACTATAAGGGTTCTGATGTAGGGGACTTAATTTTAGAATAGGGTTTTGGGGGGTCCTTACTATAACTATAGCATAATACATCCAAGCCCAATTCTAGTTAGTAAGGCTCCTATATTACAGGGTTTAGGGCTTCGGGCTGGGCGTCTGGGCCCCGAGTTTCTGCGAGCATATACGGATTGATCGGGTTTTCAAGATTCCTATAAGGATTCATTGCAGCAAAACCTCACGTTTATGCTTCGGGTTTAGGGCTTCGGGCATCCATTTCAGGTGAAACTTGGGCTAGACTACCACCAAACACTTCTTGAAGGTTGCCTATTCGAGAGCAACCATGACCATGTTGCTGCTTTGTGGATTGCTGAGAGGCGCTCCGAGGTGCAGGGTTTAGGGTTTAGGGTTTAGGTATTGAGATTAGTGGTCCGTTTCGATCCTGCCGGAAAGTCCGTTTTCAAAAGCTCTTGGCTGGAGGGCCAAACCTAAAGCAGACAATAGCCCGTATGGCAAACCTTCGCACGATCGGCACTAAAAACCCTTGCAGGAACCCGAATGATATCGGCGAACTGACGGCGGCCTTCCTCCAGAAATCTTTGCTGCACCATCGCCCAGACAAGCCGGCGAAACTCGCCCACCAAAGCCTGGGATCTAATTCGGCTTTAGGGTTTCGGGTTTAGGGAAATCCTAAGCTCCATCGTCCCGCGTTGGCCCAAACCCCGTATCCTGAAGCCGATGATGATACCCTCCAGGCGGTATGACACACCGGCCACAGCTCGGGCAACACATTGGGGCATGTCGCCGCAGCAAATCCCGACGACGCGAAACTCCCAGTCTCTTGTTTGTGTATGGCTGCTGACTAAACCCTAAACCCTAAACCCTAAACCTTCCTTCTTGTACTACTACTGACTCAAAACACAGCTGGAAACCTCTCAGGGCGCAGTATGTAATACAAACATCTACCAGCTGCGCACGGGACATAGCCCATGCTGCTAGCATCGCTTCTGTGCAGAGACAGCCACATACTGAAGCTGCTGTTGGAGGCTTGCTCCAATGCAAGCGTACTCCTGCAGGGGCCAAGTATAATGTAGAGGCCTTCATAATTTGAATCGGGTTTTGGGTTTTGGGGTCCTTTATAGTATGACTATGGTAAGGAACCCCAAGATAGTATAGGTAACTACTTAGGCCCCTACAGTACAAGGGTCACCCGAAACCCTAAACCCAAAACTACGCGAATTCTTACACCACCGGGATCATTACAGCCGGTCTCTGTGGAACCTGGGACCTCATTGATGCATAACTTCGATGCGGAAGCCTCGTCAGGGTTTAGGGTTTAGGGTTTAGGGTTTAGGGTTTAGGGGCATGAAGCACCCTAAATCCACCAAACATCGCAGTACAGTAGAAGCCCAAAAGTTGGAAACCCAATAGCCTCAATCCCGAAGAGTAATGTATAAGCCATCCGAGCACTACGAGTCCTTGATCCGGTTTCCAACTTTTTGGGGCTTGCCATGACTATAGGAGCTTTAAACAAAGAGCATGAGACACATCAGAGCCCCATAAGCATAAGCCCTGAACCCGAAACACCAAGACACTAACAAGCACTGACGCAGACCCCAAACCCACAAGTACTCCTAAACCAAAGCAAACCTCGACCACAACCGCCCCGCCTCAAGAGAACACTGGCGAACCCAGCAAAACCAAACGCACGCGTAGACAGTTTCTGCTTCTGAGGCTTGCGATTGCAACCCTTAGCATAAAACTCACAAGACGAAACAATTCTCAAACGCTCGAAATACCCCCGAAGCCTGAATACCCGAAACTCTAGCCGGAGACACATACAGTCCGTATACACCGTCTATCAATGAAACCTACAAAAATCCTACACAGAACACGGTAACAACCTTCAGACCCTAACGCATAAACCCTGAATCTTAAGCCCTCAACCCATAGCAATTAAAACACATTCAGGCAAGCCTGCCTTCAGCGCCTCTGCAAACCGCCGAGCAAGTCCGTCCTCGGCCTTTCCTGGCGGAAAACTTCGTGTTTGGGGTTTAGGGGTTTAGGGTTTAGGGTTTAGCTTTCTTCAAAGAACAAGTTGTTTGGTTTGGGGGTGCATAGTACAAAGTATTATGATATAGTAGAATGTAGTATAATGGGATTTAGAGTTTGGGGTTCTGGCTCAGAAATAATTGCAAAATCCGGGCTTTGAGGGGCAGGTTTTGGAGTTTTGGGGTTTAGGCTTTAGGCTTGCATATCTTGCTGCTTGTTTACTATAGAGCTTGTTCATTGCACGTGTGTGTTGCGTAGACCCTAAACCCTTAACCCCACACTAGTTTTTTTTTGTGACCCTAAACCCTAAACCCTGAACCCTAAACCCTAGATGTATTGTTGCCGGGCAGTGGCTTTGGAAGGTCAGGATTTCCTGCCGGTTTCGGAGTCGCTTTAAAGACAGGGCCTTCCGAAGGTTTGGGAGCATCGTGCTACCCTAAACCCTAAACCCTAAAACCCTAAAACCCTAAACCCTAAACCCTAAACCCTAAACCCCTAAACCCCTAAACCCTGTGCATGCAGCCGAGCCTGCACTCTGCCATCGCATCAGCTTTTCTAAGGCCTTGTAGCCCTCCTGCCTGGGCCGGTTTAGGGTTTAGGGTTTAGGGTGCTCAGGGCTCCAAGAGAGCCCTATACCCTTTAGTTAAGGAATATACCTTACATATCCTTAAATCATAGTATTAAGGCTCCTAGAATTGAAGGTATATTCCTTGCTTAAGGGGTATTGGGCTCTTTGGGTTCAGGTGTCAGGGTTTAGGGTGAAAGGTTTTAGGATCTTTTAGGGTTCAGCATTGAGGGCTTCGGTTTAGGGTTGAGGGCTTAGGGTTTAGGGCTTAGGGCTTAGGGTTTAGGGTTTAGGGTTTAGGGCTTAGGGTTTGGAGTTAGGGTTTCGGGATGTTTCGGGTTCAGGGTTCAGGCAAAGAAAGGTCTAGGGATGCTTGTGGTTTGGGGCTCGCAGGGTTTAGGGTTTAGGCTTTTGGGATTAGGGTTTATAGGGTGGATTTACAATGTAGGATGCATGAGAGTGAGAACCTGACTGCAAGCATGCCTGAAATATGGCAGGAAGTTTGTGGCTTGGCCTTTGAGCCCACTAAGCCTATGTGTCCAGGTTAACCGTGGGGTTGTAGTACCCCAAAACGGTTAAAGGCTGCGTGCTCTGCTTCTACCCAAAGTCTCCATTGTAGTTCCTTGTTGGGATTACCTCTATAGGATCGGGTTTTAGGGTTTAAGGTTCAGGGGTTTTACGGTTTTAGGGCTTTATAGGGTTCGGGGATTTAGGCCGGGCGTGTTGATTTCTCTTCGTGTTCAGAACTTTCAGATGGATTTGGTTTTGTGTCAGCTCAGGGTTTTGTGGATTGCGGCTTCCGGCACTTGCTATTCTCACGCCTGTTGTGAAACTACCTGCCACGTCGACATGCAATTCCTTTACTTGCTATCTTAATCCCTGCTGTGGAGTTACCTGCACGTCGACATGCAAATTCGGCATGCTGCGGGGAAGCGGTGGGTGCATCACCGGCCGTCACATAATACTAAGATAAGCACTAATTGCACAACGCTCTGGAGTTTGTGCCGGGAGCCAGAAAAACAAACTTCAAGGCGGACAAACATGTTGCTGCAACAGTAGTCGCATGAAACCTCCTTCGTAAGACTGTTGGGTCGCTCTGACTGGCGGTGCTGGTGATGTAGGACATGGACAGCATATAGGTAGGCTATCGTATGCACCAACTCTACTATATTATTACTTCATTATACCATACTATACTGTACTAGACTTTTTTCTAATCACTACACTGTACTGTCCTGTAGTGTACTCTAATGCACTGTACTGTATTGTACCATGTTATACTATACTATTATACTATAGTATACTAAGACATGCGATAATATATAATGAAACAAATAGAATACAGTGGAGATTAAACCTGATATTAGACACTATATTTTCATCATATTATATATATATATACACACATACAAAGTGATATAGTAGGATACCCTCAATAATATAACATAACATGTTACAACATCACATAACATAACATAATATCGTACATAGTTTATGATGAGAAATATTACACAATGAAGCAAAACGATGTGAACAACTACAACAAGGTCATGTGTATATGTATATACATATATATATATATACACATAATATTCTAACATAAAATGAAGACATTATAAAATATAACCTGATCTGGTATAATCGAATACACAATATGATGTCGTATAACACCCTATAATACAGCATAACAGCACACAATAGCAACATGAAAGTTAGTATGTAATATATTATACGTAACATAACACACAACCATACCATACCGTACCATTCCATACCATACCATGCCATACAATACAACACACTACAACACAAAATCACAATCAATATATATATATATATATATAGTGCAATAGAATATGGTACATACACACCCCTGCAGGCAAGGAGTTCTTGTGTGGGCCAGTGGCGTGGTGTTCTGCGGACCGAAATCGAAGCGAGGAGCAACGGGTTGATCCGGCGCGACCTGTTTAGCGCCGGCTTGGGCTCAAGTGGTTTAGGATTTATAGGGTTTAATTAAGGCTTATAGCTTAGGGTGTAGGTTTAGGGTTTAGGGTTGAATTCAGGCTAAGCTTAGGGTGTAGGGCTTGGGGTTTAAGGTTTAGCCTTCGCGTTTAAGTGCTCAGGGATGAACCGGCCAGAAAAAGGCCTGGCATGGGTAGTGCATGGGAATTCGCACCCTTGGATAGATTCAGCTTCCCAACACGACCAGTGTTCTCGGGGTGGACTGCACGGGCACACGAGGGAGGGTGTCAGACTACCACTAGCTTGGAACCGGCACTCTTTCGCCAGGAGGTCCTGGCAATGCCGGGCAAGCTGTGTGCGGCACAGCGACTCACACTTGCTGGCGGTGGGAAAAGCAACAGCAAAGACCCTTCGGCGTGAAGACTGGTGGGTTGTTCTCAACTTCTCACCACGCACATACTGCTGGTGGACAAAACCCTGCATGACCCAAATATAGTATAGTACCATAAACCCCATAGTTTAGGTATATAAGGTCATGTAGGATTTTGTCCATCAGCCGTATGTCAAGAAGAGTGAGGTTTTTCGCAATCCTACTCGAATCGAACAAACATCCCGACAGGAACGTCGATTCATGGATCATGAGCCCTACACCGCAAAGCCACAACCCTACAATGTAACACTAACGCCCTAAACCCTAGACCCGCACCCTACTAGTTCGGCCCTCAAAGGCACTTCTCTTGATGGCCAAAGGGTTAGGAATGATCTCAGTAGCCGGTACGACATATTTTGCTGCAACTGTGACTATGACTACACACTCATACTAAAGCAAGTACTGCAACAACCACGACGACGACGACGACGACCAGTCTTAATTAGCACTTCTACAACCGTGGCTCTACCACTACTACAGCGACACCGACTAGCGACCAACATGTTCAATGCTATTGAGTTGGGAACTTCAGCACAGTGGAGGGAGCTGTGGCTCGAAAGTTGTCCCATCGCATCTCGACGCGCATCCCTAAACCCTAAATCCCTAAACCCTATACCCCTAAACCCTAAACCCCTAAACCCTAAACCCTAAACCCTGACCAACCAAACGCCTGAGCACCCGTGTCCACGGCATCTCAACTTCAATCTCGGCCGCAATAACCCTGAGTCAGAATATAGTGGCCTTAGTAGTTGGAATAGGGTTCCGTTAAAGGGGTTCCTTTAAAAGAGGATTACTCTAAGGGTTACTTTGAGGGCTACTATATCAGCCTGAGTCCTATTCCCCAATTCCCCGCTAAACCCATCAGCCGGAATCCCTTACGCTTGAACGGCTATGAGGTTTAAGATGAAACTTAGGGTGTAGGGTTTAGGGTTTAAGATGGAACGCCTTAGACCCTTTTTTTGGGGGGGGTGGGGGGGGGGGGGAAATACAGGTCTGAACAATAAGACGAGCCTTTGCGGGTTAGATCCATCTTAGTGTAAGTACATAAATACATATTCAAGGAACCCTGAGGAACAGTGTTGATTATTCAGGCCTAAACCCTAAACCCTGAACCCTAAACCCCAAAACCGGCATAGAAGCGCATGCCCGATCCGGGCTTCCCACCGGTTCTGAATGATGCGGGGGGTCAGATTCTGGGCCTCGGTTCCGAGCACAAAGCCACATCGCTTTCAGGTTTAGGGTTTCATGGTTGAGGTGTAGGTTTTTTCTTCTTAGGGTTTAGGGCTTGGGGTTTTTATGGTTCAGGGTTAGGTTTTAGTTTAGGAATTAGGGTTTGCAGTTAGGGTTTCCGATCGGGGTTGTTGTCCGCAATTTAAGTTACCATGATAAGGAAACCACATATTTTAATTTTCTGTAGATCCTGAGTATGGTACCTTGAATTAAGTTCCTGAAGAAGAACCTAGTCGTCAGTGTGTTGAGTTTGGGCAAGCCGTGGAATCTGTGGAACGGCGAAGCCACAAACATGTAAATCGGAACTTAGGTTGTTGTCACGCGAGATTGCCTGACCCTGAGCCGTGAAAGCTCTAAAACGCTAAACCCTAAACCCTAAACCCTAAAAGCCTTGAGCCCTAATCCTTCAACCCTAATTGGCCCTATAAACCCTCAAACCCTAAGGTTTAGGGTTTAGGGTTTAGGGTTTAGGGTTTAGTCTTCAAGCCCTGAACTCCAAACCCCACAGATTCAGGACCAAGATTTCTCACCAACCCGACCCTGACAACACGAAACATTGGAAACCCAAGGGCTCTAAAGGTTGGGGTTTCGGGTTTAGGGGCTTTGGGCTTAGGGGTTTAGGGGCTAGGGGCTTCCGGGTTTAGGAGAAATTCCTGAGCCCTAAACCTAAACCCTAAACCCTAAACCCTTAAACTCTAAACCTCAGGATCTGGCCTTCTTGATGTGGTGGTGTCAGCCATGGGGCGTGTTGGAACTGGGCCGCTGCCTCCCGTCCTGCCGATGGCTGAAGTCAGGCATCCTGGGGTTAAGGACTAAGAGTTTCTTGTTTGGGTTTAGGGTGTTCTGTGGAACTGAGTGAGGGATGTTTGTCTTCACGGTTTCTGAATGTAGTCGAACCAGCTCTAAAAAACAACAACACCACGAAGACCGAAACAAAAAGCCTTGTTCTTAACATTATTCACACACAGCGGCGCAGGCTAGGGCCGACTAGGGTTTGGGGTTTAGGGTCTACCTGGACCACAAATAACCTAGCTTTTTCAAGCACGTATATATAAAGAAATCAAAATCATAATAAGGAACCCCAAAAAGGGTCCACGTAGGGTTTAAGATTTAGATCGAGAAATCTAAGCCTCAAGGGCTGGCTTTGCCGGAGAGATTCCGCAAGATCCAGAATCTAAAAGGGTAGTTCTCTAGATTATATAGGGTCCTTTTGATATAGGTGCCGCAATATTTTGGGGACCTAAAAAGGGACCCGAATTTAGAGAACTACCCAAATGAATAGCCACATTGATCCCAGACACCCTTGAACCCCGCCCCATAAACCCAAACCCTACTTGGAGGTTCATGGGTAGTTATAAGTGGAGTTTTAAGTAGGCTAACTATAGTTAGAACCCATATTAGGGGACTTATAACCCCACTTATAACTACCCCTGAACCTCCAAGTAACCCCTAAAGGAACCTTCGGCACGGAAGCGCTTAAGCCTTAAAGCGCCAGAAACACCGGTCGCTGCCCAATCTCGTCGCCCTAAATCCCAAACGCCGCCCACCCTGAGCCCTAAACCCTTGGGGCCTTAATAATTAGGATAGGATTTTGGGGCCCATTATACTATAGTTATACAAAGGAACCCCCACCCCCCTCCCCAGAAAAAAAAAGTTTCGGTAAGTATTCAGGTTCCTTATATTAAACCCAATCCCTGAAACCCTAAACCCCTAAACCCTAAACCCTAGACCCCAATCCTAAACCCCTAACCCCCTAAACCCTAAATCCCAACCCTACCCCCCTAAAACCCTAAACCCAAAGCCCAACCCTACCCCCCTAAACCCTAAACCCAAAGCCGCCCTACATCCCGGTCCCTGTTCGATCTCGTCGCTGTTGCTGAAGAATGGCTGCTGCGGGCGTTCCTCTCGGTCGTAGAGCTGAGAGCTCCGGAAGCCGACCTTCTATGTTTTTTTTTTTTTAAATAGGGTTTAGGTTTTAGGGTTTAGGGTTTAGGGTGTTTAGGTTTTAGGGTTTAGGGTTTAGGGCTTGGGGTTTGGGGTTTGGTTTTTTTTTTTAAAGGGTTTAGGGTTTAGGGCTTGGGGTTTAGGGATTAGGGTGTAGGGTTTAGGGTTATAGGGTTTAGGGTTTAGGGTGTAGGGTTTAGGGTGCAGGGTTCGGGTTTGGGGTGTAGGGTTTGGGGGTTCCTGTAAAGGGGCTCCTGAAAAAGGGCTACTATAAGGGTTTAGGGGCCTTAATATTTAGAATAGGGTTTGGGGGTATAAAGGTAGTACTGGCAATTATTTAAGTCTTCCATGTCGCCAGGGACTCTTCAAAGCCTTACGGTTTAGGTTTTTTGCTTTTAGGGTCTAGGGTTTAGGGTTCGCTGTAAGGGTTGCAGAGTCTGGGCTCCATGGAGGGTTTTTTATACGCCAGCCTTGTCCAGGTTTTACGGTCTTAGTACCAGGATTTGGCACACGCAAGAAACCCTAAACCCTAAACCCCTAAACCCCTAAACCCCAAATCCCTAAACCCTAAACCCTAAACCCTCAACCCTCAACCCTCAACCCTAAACCCTTACAGATGCCTCCGACCTTCTGCTGCAGAGCCCTGCGCCCTATGCTTCGGCTCTCTCGTCCGAGGGAGCTGCTTTTGCAGAGTGCTTGGCCCAGGCTACGTACCGTTCGTCCCCAAGGCTTTGTGCAGGACTTGTTGAAGTTGTGAAAGAAAACCAGAGGTGGTCCCGCTTCCCAATAAAACGGTATGCCAACCCATGACTGGCCCCCTAAAACCATCTGGGTTTAGCGTTTAGGGGTTTGAGGTTTAGGGTTTAGGGTTCAAGCCAAAAACCCTAAACCCTACCCCAATGCCTCCCCTGCAACTGTCCCTAAACCCTAAGCCCTAAACCCACCTGTCGATAGTCTCGGCCATAGGGCGACGGGAATATCAAAATCTTGCTCGCCATGGCTCTTGAGCCCGTAGTAGAAGCTCTATGCCAAGGTTTGTGGTGAAGGGGTTGGCGCTTAGGGTTTAGGGTGGCTTAGGGTGTAGGGGTCCACTCCCCTGAGAGGGTAGGCGAAACATGTACTTGTGAGATCCCTAGACAAGAAGCAACCAAGAGCCGTATCACCATTGAATGTCCCAGGTTTTAGAACTATGAAGTGTCAGAGTTTCAGAAGGGTTCCAAAAAGGCAGTTATGAGGGTGTTAATGTAGTGGGCTGACTGTTTAGAATAGTGTTGAGGGGTTGCATTCTAAACTATAGCACCTAAACCCTACACCCTAGACCGATATACAATAACGGAGAGTAGAGCGGCGCAATATCATCCATTTTTCGGGCTCTTGCGTTAAGCCGAAGAAAGGTTCAGGGTTTAGGGTTGGTCATGGTTTCCGTACATCTCAATGCCAGCATTCACCTCCTTGCACTAAGAACAAACATAGCCCGAGGCAACCTACGATCCAACGCGAACCATCTGGGTCCTAAGCCATGTAGTCCGAATTTCGGGCAGCATCTGTCATGGAATCTGAGCCCAACGGCTGACGGCTGCCATGTTGCACGCATCAACATCCAAAGGGATTCTCCCCTCAGTTCCTAAGAGAACAGCAACGAGAGATAGGTAATTATGCATCCTTGCTCTAATTTCCAATTTTCAAGGCTGACTATAGAGCATTAATTAGAGCCCACATATAAAGACCTAGGTTTCCAGAGAAGCAGCCGGAATTCTGGCTGCTAGTGATTCAAAGTCCTTGCAACTTGTGAGGCCTAAGCGTACAACATGAAACCATCACATGGCTTTGGCCTACTTAGGACTCGGGGTTCAGAGGCACAGAATTGACATGTTTCAGCCACCCCAAAGTCAAAGTCGGGATTCCGCTCGCGCACCTGCTTACAATTTCGGGCTCCGGCTGCTCAGCTATGTACACGGGATATGTGTCGTGCCCAATCCTTTCCCATCAGCTCTGAAATCAGACCTCGATTCCCCAAAAAAATGAAACCCTAACACCCCAACCCCCGGACATCACCCCAAACCCCAAATCATGTTATGGATACCTTGATAAACTAGAAGGGGTATTGGGGTATACTATCAGGAAGCACATGGAAAAATAAAGGTCCAGACGGCTATGGTACCCGAAATCCTCCCTATGCATAACGAAATCATGGATGTCCGAATAGCGGTAATTATTCAGACCCGTAATATAGGGGCCTGTATAATTAGAATAGGGTTTTGGGGTATACTATATTATAACTACAAGAAAGGACCCCCCCAAAAAAATAGTAAAGGCTCCTATAGTATTCAGACCGAAATTCCCCCGACCTTAAACCCTAAACCCTAAACCATAAGGGTAGTTCTCTAAATTAGGGCCCCTTTTAGACCCCCAAATATATAGTACGGCACCCTGATAAAAAGGATCCTAAAGGCAGCCTAATTTAGAGAACTACCCATAAGCTCCAAGAAGCAGTGCCTGGCCCCTCTCCTGCAGCGCCTCCTTCGCGACGATGACTTGACGGTCGAGAGCTTCCTGCAAAACCTGAAGGCTCCGGGGTTGAACTTTGAGGTGCTCTTCATTTCTTGTTTCGGGCAGGTTCTTAGCGGGTTCTGGGGCTGGTTTTGGGCCCCGGCGGAAGGCCTGCTAAACGCATTCGGCCCCAATTTGATTCAACATTCGACCTCCGAACATGCTTTAATTTGTCCATATTTGTCCTGATTCAGCAGCAACCATAAAATGCTCAAACTTGAGCTCATGGAGCCTCGCGCAAAACCAAACGCGTGTTCCGAGGCTTGCTACACTTATTCGGCGCTGGCTTCAGCAAATCTGGTGTTCAATGCCGGGCATGGACAACCCATCTTAGGAATGTGAGCCCAACGACAGCCATTCCGCTGTTGGGAATGTTCAATGGGATCCTTTGATTTGTGTTGATTGCTTGGGGGAGGGCGGGGATTGGGCTTTACTGGTTGTATTTGGTGAGGGTAGGGGGGCTCAGGGGTTTAGGGATTACTGGGTTTGGGGTTCTCGGGGTGTTAAGGACTAACTTGGGGTTTAGGCTTTAGGCTTTGGGGTCTGAAGGTGCAGGATTTTGTGGCTTCGATTTTGGGGGTTATGACGGTTATGATCGGCTGAGATTCTGAGGCCCTGCGACTTTTGTTAGATACCCTCTTGGGCAAACTTACAGGACCTCCGCGGGTCCTTTATGATAAGGAAAATCGGTGTTTTTCTGTTGGGGCCTCTATTAAGGGTCCCTGAGATTGCATTACTTCGACAAGCGTTGTCTACGAATATCTGCAGAAGAACGATCCCCGGAGGGATACTACATGGAGGGAAATTCGAGCAATATGCATGTGTATACCGCCAGGTGTGAAGAGTGTACGAAGACTGTTGCAAAGGCCAAATCGGGCACGGCCAACAATGGAAGAACAACTACCCTAACCGAAAGCAACACGCGGGCCTTGATGGTTGAACACAGATGCGAATGCGACCTCCACCAAAGCCATCTCCGGATTCTTGCCCACCTCCTCGTTCGCAGCTATGAGGTTCACACCAGTGAGCAGCGATGGTCATCCGAAGCCATCTTCCACTCAGGGTTCCAGTGGTCAGCCGCGGTGCAGAGGCTGCGGCTGTTACGAAATTCGATCTTGAACTGGGGGTTTCTGGGCTCGAGGCAGTCACTTGGATCCGGAGGCTTTGGAAATATTTGGAAAGGACGCAAAGCAGGAGGCCCATTCTCAAAGCCGAAAGAGAAAACCTGCAAGTGCACAAAACTAAAACCCTGCCAAACCGAGCCCAAGAACTCGACTCACAACCTAAACCAGCAACAGCCACGCATCGAATGAATCCTATATACACTAAAAACCCCACAATATATCGTAGAACCCTAAAGAAATTCCGAAAAAGCCGAAAATCCTAAACCCTAAACCCTAGGCCTTGGACCCGAAAACCTGAACTTGGCTGGCGGCATTTAGAGAAAGATGGTCTTTGGGGACCTCGCAAAGTCGGGCCAAGGGAGGGAGGGTTTAGGGTTTAGGGCTTAGGATTCAGGATTTAGGGTTAGGGTTTAGGGCTTGGGGTTTAGGGTTTAGGGCTTAGGATTTAGGGTTCAGGGTTGCTTTTCTGGATTCTGAGATGATTGGATTCAGGCTTCGTTTTCGGGTTCAGGGTTTGGGGTTTGGGGTTTTGGGCTCGGGGTTTGTGGATTTAGGGTTTGGAAGTGTCGGGTTTTGGGGTTCATGGCTTTGTTTAAGGTTTGGGGATAGGAGTTTCGAGTCAGGGGAGAAAAAAGGGTCCAGCGACTAGAGCTCCGGGGTTCATGCTGCATCTTGCAGTCTGGAAATCTCTGAAACAATCCAGGGAAAATGTTCAGCCAACACGAAGAACTCAGGCGGTGCAAGTGGCATAAAGCAAACTCCAGAACCTGGAACAACTCGGACGCCAAGTCGGGTCAAGTGTTTCGGAGCGTGAGCATATGTAGAGCTTGAGGTTGATGGTCAGTTTCTGGCCGGATGTGGTGCAAAAAACCTAATGTGCCAAACAACTATAGCATTCGAAGAACATGCTGCTTCGTTCACTGGCCTTGTCCTGGTAGTAGTTGACCACCGCCGAAACATCTCGCATGGTGATGCGAGCTGCCTGACCACACAAGCTTGAGCGGTAGGATCTGCGGCCTGTGCTTAGGGACTAAAGGATATGTTGGGTGTACCGGTGTCGTTGGGGTTTGGGTTGCCGGACTCTGGGAAAGATTAAGACGCATCGTTTGTATCAGGGGCCTCAAACAACAACGCAGTGATGCCGAACAGATGAAGATGTTGGCGCCGTACATCACTCGATTTTTACATAGGCCCAGATGATACTTCCGTCAAGTCTGGGACTTCATCCCTGGCTCTCTTCCTTTCACCAACGACATACAGATTTTGTCAGGCAGTGTCTACGTAACATGGCCGTGCACGACCACGAGATTACCTTCTTACCAAGGACATGGCCATGATCAGAACCGACAGAGTCGCAAGGAATCCAGAACAATGGCACCTAGTCCCCGTGATTGTCTGCATCATCTTGAAAGGGAAGTCTTGAGCAGCCAAAAACGTCGGTCGGAGGAAACATCTTAATTCTGAGGGATATTCGCCCTGGCAGTGGTGTGCGGTAGGTGCCTTTATTGGGAGACACTGCGGCATGCAAGCAGTGGAGAACATGTGCAGCGCCTGAGCATCCACCAGGCCAGCTACCAATGTCGCTTCACGCTCGACATTGACCCACCTGCTGACCGAAACTGTGGGCTGCACTTTAATTGTTGACAATGGTTTGCCATGAATTGTTGATTATTGGGGGTCAGGAGCTTTCATCCAGAGCACTAATCTTGTGAGTGTGCTGTGATTTCTCTTCTGATGTCTTGGTCTTTTTCGAGGTGTAGTCATGGACCACTGGGTCGCCTAAACCCCTATAGACATGTTCTTTGCTGGAGGCAAGCCGACATCCAAGAGTCAAAGCAAAAACACGTTTCAGGTGAAGGCAGATCCACGTGCTCTCGTGCTTGTCTGCGGTTTCGGTGTTCAGCCGTTTAGCCAAAAACGATCTACAGACACCGCCCCATGCATGTATTACAGACGGTTTAGGATTTAGGGTTTAGGGTGTATTACTAGGAGAGGCTGCAGCGACAGTCGATGGGCTGGTGCCCACCCTTCAGCGGCAGACTTTGAAACTCAGGTTCACTTCCATCGTCTACAGGGCTCACACATGCATCGAAGTCGGGAACCGGAGCCCCCTGCATCCCGAGATATGGGGATTTTCGAAAACAGGGGACCCTAATGTAGCACCCTAAATAGTGGGATCCTTATTATAAGCTACCCCTTATTTTCGGAAACTCCCATATTCCCCAAACCGAACCCCTGAACCCTAAACCCTAAGCCCTAAAATCTCGAGATATTCCCCGAAGCAGCTCGAAGTCAATCGGCCACCGTGGGGCCTAAAGCTCTTCAGCCGCCGGACGAAGTTGAGAGCTAAAGACCTTGGCGTGCCGCTTCACAGATGAGGGTGCAGGGTTTAGGGTTTATAACTAGGGCTTAGGGTTTAGGGTTTAGGGTTCAGGGTTTAGCGTTGACTGCGTGCACCTAGAAAACAGAGCTTCGGTGGCTTACGGCTGAAATGGCTCTAGACTCTACAGTGCTTCAAGTGCATCCCGGCTGTACAACCACCCTGAACCCGAAAGCCCAATGTCCTGAACCGATTAATCGGAAGATTTCCACTGAAAGCCAACACCTGCAATCCAAGAGCCTGGCACTTTCCAGGAGACGCATACCCTAACCTCCTTAACCCCAAACCCTCACGAGCAAGGTTTAGGGTCCTAAACCCTACAGACGCTCTATCACCTTCTTGCTGTCTTGGGCAAGCGATGACGATGACAATTACATGGTCGACGGATGATGGTGATGATGGTGATGGTGGTGGTGATGAAGATTGAAGAACAGGATCATGCGTTGTTGGTGGTGGTAGTAATAGTGATGGTGATGATGATGGTGATGCTGGCGATGATGATGTTGATGCTGATAGTGCTGAAAAAGAAGATTTGATGATGCCATGTTGTTGTTGCTGATAATGAAGATTATGATTATGATGATTGTAAGCTTGCTGTTCAACATAATGGTGCTGTTCATAGTGATGGTGAAGAAGAAGAAGATTTTGATGATGATGATGATGAATGTAATAATGGCGATCCTTACTTTCTGACGAAAATCCCACAAACCCTAAACCGTAAGCCCTGTAAGCTTCTATGGTAACAGCTTTCGAATACCGAGCATAAACCCTATAAAGAATTCTAGTATAAGCCACGTTATACACTCTTGTGCCCGGTTCTAAAACCCGACTATATATTGCCCCACGAAGCCCGGAAGTCTCGCCGAGGGGCATTAGAGGCCGAGGCGGCGCAAGCTCCAGGATCTCCTGGAAAGAATGAGGGTGGAGGGTAGCGCGGAGGGGGAATATTGGGGATTGCGAGGGAAGGTCTTAGGGTTAAGGGGTTCTAAGGGCCCAAGACAACGAACAATTCGTCATGGCTTCAATAAGGGTCCATGGGGGCTGTTCAAGGATGTTGTGGTGGGTTGTAGGGTCTATGCTTCTTCCGGTTTAGGTGTTTGTGGTCTAGCCTTCATGAATCTTAGGGGCCTTTGGCTTTAGGTATGTAGGAAAACACACATATTATATATATATATACACATACATATACACACGCATACATGCAAGATACATACAGATTATACATACATACATACATACATACATACATACATACATACATGCGTACATACAGACAGACAGACAGACCGACAGACAAACAGACACAGAGACAGACATACACAGACAGACATGCAGACTTACGAACAAGCAGTCATACATACATACCTACCTACAAGCATGCATACATAGAAGCATATATGCATCTATATACATATATATATATATAGTATTAATCTATATAGTCATGTAGTATGTAATCATATGTGTTCATTTGTGCTACTGTTTCTTCGTATAATCTTTATGTGGGGACCTTGACAATGTTCTTGCGATGGTATATACTATGGTTACAATGAAGAAACCCGGCTGAAAAGTCTTGCCACTTCTCTGGTTCAATACAGCATGTATTTTGGGGTTTAGGGTTGTGCACATTTCAACAAGTACACGATATACGAACATATGTGATGACTACGTGCTGCTATTTCTACTACTACTACTGCTGCTACTACTACTACTACTACTACTACTACTACTTCCACTACTTCTACTACCACTCCGTTTTCCACGTGTTCAACTCCCGGTTTACTAGCTGTCCGTCTGTGTTGCTGATGATAT
>CAJNDV010031067.1:0-15234 GCA_905221635.1 Symbiodinium sp. CCMP2456 | reverse complement strand
TTTAGGATTTAGGGGTTTAGGGGTATAGGATTCAGGGCCCGAGGTCTCCAAAACCTATACAGAGAGCGCGAACTGGGACGGGCACTTCTAGAATTCTGCAAGTAGATGGTGAAAAACACCTTGGTGCCGGCAAGCAGGACCAGCCACTGGTCCAAAAGCTCAAAGAATGCATCAGATACATAAATATTTTTATTTTATTTATATTTATACATGCTTATTATTTATTTAGTTAGTTAGTTATCTAGGGGTTAGGGTTTGGGGGTTAATATGTAATATTCAATATCTAATAAAGAAAAAATCGAATGACGTGACAGACGTGCCTCAGACTGCCACTACTGGAAAAGCCCTGTAGGAGTCGGACAGGCACGGATCGTTCTCCTCCAAGGGACGATCTTTCTTTAGGGTTTAGGGTTTAGGGTTGATCAACAGACTTGGCACACTTTACCTGTGCTGGGCTCAACTGCCAATGGTTCCGGTTTGGATGCTTCGAGGAAGTATGGGGCATTGAAGAATCCGGGGCTTGCTCCTGCGAAGAAACTAAGAAACGATAACCGAAGTGGCACGAGTTGACAGAATTGATGTAGAATAAACTTCTCATGGTTTCAGCAAGATCGGAACCTTTATACTCGCAGTAGGATTCTGGGGTAGCCTACGGACTAATTATTCATTGTACTAAGTATTCAAACCTCTCTATTAGGGATGGTTGCAGCTCTTGTCCTGCTGCCCAAAGGTCGCCTTCGAGGAGCACCGAAACCCCCCCTTTGGGGGGGAGTGCACCCGTTGAGACGTGGCTAAAAAGAGCGGGCGGAACCAGGGATTTGTAGCCTCTAGTGAGGAAAGCAGATGAATATGTTGGGTGTGGAAGGCTGCAGACACGGCATGCTCCAAGTCGCCTACCTAAACCCTGAACCGTGGCAGCTGTTTGAACATGAACTACCTGGGATCCTCGCGAGCCGAAGGCAAGGTCAGCGAAGTCGTTCAGGGCTGAGGGCCCACTAGTGACATGGCACTTTACAGCTTTGGGGTTATTCAGCATCATTCAGGGTGATCGGATTTCTGGGTCACCGGGATTGGCCTTGCGGTCACCCCTGCTTTGATTTGAATAGGACTCCGCCATAGACGAAGCAGTTGAGGGTTCAGGGGTTTAGGGTTTAGCGTCCAGGGTTTAGGGTTTAGAGTTTAGGATTCAGGGTTTACGTATCATGGTGAGGCTATATTTAGAGCTTTCGGTGAGAAGCAAGCCATGTCGCCCAGCACACTTTGCAATGACAAGCTTCATTTCCAAATGTAGGTCTATGCACGTAAGCGTAAGACCTAAACCCTAAACCCTAAACCCTAAACCGTTGATGATGTGCGCATGTACAGAAAATGTGTAGGAGCCAGGAGCCTCCCCCTTGCCGCGGCTTTCGTGATTCGTGACCGTCATACCACCACGGCAGTCCTACAGACCCTTCACCCGAGTTCTGTTTGCCCGAAAGATCTCCTAGGCCACTAATGTAGGGGCCTTCATAATTAGACTAAGGTTTTGGGGTATATTATACCATAATTATAATAAGGAACCCTGACAGTAATATTGGTAACTATTTAGGCTTCTGTATTAAATTAAATGCTGCGTGGGGATGGACTGCTTCCGGGCTTCGGTTGAAGGCCCTAGGTTTCCAGATCCGCTGGGTTCGGGTAAGCCCTAAACCCAAAGCCCTGAAAAGCGTTCTGCCCTATTGCACAACTGTGGGGCTTACAGTGCTTGCACACTTGATTTCGCGTGGGCTTACATGGGAATCATGATACCCCAGAAGGTTTCTTGCTCCCCAGTGTGCACACCTAAGTATTGCACTGAAGGTAAGCCGACATGCGTCAACAATCCAACGCATCAATGGGGCTGGCAGAACCGTTTTCCCACGCATGTGTCTTTCAAAGGCGGAGATGTTCAAGGACAAGCAGTGCTGGCTGTGTCATCGAAGAAACCAGTTCAACATCACACTCTCCATCTGCAAACACAAGTGACAGTGTTTGTACACCGTTAACATAAGTTTACCGCATGTAGTTGCCCACATGCACCTGTGCAAATACAAGACGAAACATACACAGCCAAGCATCCATCCATGCATGCAGTGCCATATGTACTCTTGTACATTCACAAAACGCGTGCACTGAAGCGCTCAGAGGCACCCGTACACATAAACACACAAACAAATAAACTGAAACAACACATGTATAATACATATGAATATATATATATATACACACGCATACAGTTGCATACATACATGCATGTGTGAGGTGTGCGTGCATGAGTGCATACATAATTACATATAAGTACATACCATACATACATCATCACATACAAACAAACACATGCATACATTCGTACATACATGCAATCATCCATGCTTACATACATACATACATACATACATGCATACATGCTTACGCACATACATACATACATACATACATACATACATACATACATATATACATACATACATACAAGCAAACATGCATACATGCATACAGACATACATACCTGCATACATGTAGACATGCATACATAGATCCATGCTTACATGCATACATGTACACATACATACATACATACATACATACATACATACATACACACATACATACATACATACATACATACATACACAGACACGTGCGTACATACGCATGCGAAACACACATGCGCCTACATACCTGTACATATTCATGCGCACATATATAGTTATACGCGTATACATATGGGTATCTGTTTACCTATATATATATTTATATATGTGTATATATATATATATATAGTTGTATACGTACATATATACACATGCATGCGTACATGCACACATACACACACGTGTGTACATGCATACATACATACATACATACATACATACATACATACATACACACATACATACATACATACATACATACATTCACATACACATACACATACAAGCTTGTATAGATGTACGTATGCGCCTACACATATGTACATTTCTACACGTATCGTGGCATATACGCATATGCATAATAGCATACTTACACAAACATGCGTACACCTACCGTCACATACCTTCAAAATCCTTCAAACGCACACATACATGAAGAACACATATGTACATGCATGCATGCATACATACGTACATACATACATACGTACATACATACATACATACATACATACATACATACATACCTACATACGTACATACATACATAGATACATGCACACATACATACATACATACATACATACATACGTACGTACGTACGTACGTACATACATACATACATGCACACAGAGGTTCATCCTTACACACACATATTCATATATATATATATACACATACATGCAAACGCACCCTAGCATACATCCACGTATACATGCTCACACAGACTTGCAGACAGACAGAATTACATAGCCTGCATTCAATTGTGCATGTACCCACATGTTCACTTGCATTCGGCGCTGGCTTCAAACGATGTCACAAGCTCTGCTTGCCAAACTTCCGGCTCATGCTACCACTGTTAAGACTGAAACGAACGGCCTGCTACCCGACACCCCAACATCTCTCAGGATTGCTGACCCTTTAGCCTCAATCGTCAAGGTGGTTCGATTCTTGGGACATCTCCGGTTAAGGTCACACGAGTTTAAAACTGAGATTACAGATCAAATGCCACAGTAGACAGACTTGGATACGCCATCCGCAGTGGAGTGACCACATCAAAAGGTCGCTTTGCCCCGAGGCAGCCAGAAGGGGATCGTACGGCACGTGGAGACCAAAACCAAATGTTGAAATTGGAAACTGAAGCGGGGGAGGTGCACACACAGATTCAGCAAAGCGATAAATGGTCAAATGCACACTGACACACATGTATGTGTGTATGTACGTACGTACGTACGTATGTATGTATGTATGCACTGCATGCAATGATGTAGCTGTATGTGTGCCTGTGTTTGTATCATGTAGCTGACGGCTATCAGAATGATCACATCGCTTCCCGTGAGTGGCAGAAAGAGGAGGGGAGCATACTGGCAGCGCAGGTTTCAAACCACGGAAGAAGACTTGTCACCTTACCACCAATTGCTGCATGCTTCCCCTGGCCCTCTCAAGCCATCAAACAAAACAGCATTGATGCCCTAGCAGCAAGCAGCCTAGCAGGCCCAACACAGAGGCATTGCTAAGTTCAACAGGCTTTTCTGGGAAAATACTAGAAAATGAGACAAAGAGTAATACGCCCAGATCAGGTCAAATCGCATCCTAATTCCACAACTCTCAGAGGGCGGGTCGAGTTGAACCCTGACAGAGCCTACCGACCCCGGGACCGGATTCTTGAAACGCTTCAGTGGTGGCGGAAGTGAAAAACACGGGCACGGGGTACCCTATCGATATAGCGATCGACGAGTTTTTACTAGCTAGCTACATACGGCTTCAGCAAAGACACGAAGGGAGAGGAGAGGGAGAAAGCCTGCAAGACAGTGAAGACGGGAGAGACAAACGAGGTATGCCAGGTATGCAGAGATGAAGAGATGCAAAGCAGGAGCGTCGGATCCACTACAGGGACCAGCCTGAGATACAAGCTATCACCCATTCCAGCTAGAAGAGTTGTCGGACGTGAAGATCTCAATCCTGGGCAGCCGAGTTCCGCGCCCAGTAGCTGGCTTGTACGGCACTGGTCCGGCAGTGTCTCTGCCACTCTGCAATGCTCCTGTGCACCCACAGAAACACTCAACCCCACAACTCCACAACCCTGAACTCTGCACGTCGAAAGACTAACCAAACACACCCTGCGACCCTAAGCCCTAAACCCCAAACCCCGTGCCCCCTCCGCCCCAATCCAAAATTCTGAAACTCTAAAACCGTAAATTCCAGACGCTCTAGCCCTGTACCCTTCTTTTGGAGCCGGAATACTTAGGTACTACGACCCCCTCATACATTCTGGAATCCCTACATTCTCATGTTTGCCGTTATATAAATAGTCTGAAACCCTGTCCCAATTGGCAAGTAATTGGCAAGGCTCCTATATTATTGGCCTTGTAAATCAATGCAAAACCTTTCTGCTAGAACCCTCAACCGCCAAATCCGAAATATCCGAAACATCCTAAACTCCTAAACCCCCGGCAAACCCCATGCAAACCATTAAGGAACCCTAAATTTGCAAACCCTGGGGGCTTGAACTAGTTATCACTGATCAACCCCACCCCCTTCCCTCACATCCCCAAACCCTGGCAGAACACTTCATGGAGCCTTAACAACCACTGCGAAGTACATCCCCAACCCCAAACCCATCCTCACGGACAATCCAAAACGCTCTGCTGCTAAGAAGGGCTTGCACCTAAGGCATATTCCAGTCTGCGACTATGTATATATATATATATATATAAGCCCGTCGCATAAGCGATCCAGAACCCTAAACCCTGACCTAAACCTCAAGACTAGAGCATCCTCAAAGAGATTGCGACATTTTTGTAACCCTAGAAGCCCATACCCTGAACCTTAAACCACAGACCCAAACCCTGCTGTAGAACCCAAACCATCTGTCTCGCCATCTGTACATAAATAAATAAATGTACATATATATATATATGCATATGTACATAGGATAGTACATATGTGTATTTGTTTATGTATTTTTTGCAAATCTCTCTCTACAGACATCTATATCTATACATACATAAGATGTATACGCACAGAATTATAAATATGATTATATATATATATATGAACATATGTGCGCGCAAGCATATTATACATATATATATATATACACATACATACATAGATATGTATATATTAAGTCATTCAAACGCTCAGCCCTGCCTGGGGAGTAATCCCAAGTCGAAGCCGAGCCTGTCGAAGCGATTCTTCCAACCTTCTCTCGCGCTGGAGCTGGAGAACAAGGTTCTATTTAGGGTCTCAGGGTAGGTCAAAGCTTCGTCCTACCGCGATAGGGTTCAGGGTTTAGGGTCTATGCCTTGGGAGTACGCTTAGGATTTGCGTTGAGGGTTTTAGGGTTTAGGGTCTCAGGGTTTAGGCTCTCAGGTTGCAGGGGCTCAGGATTGAGGGTCTCGGGGGTCAGCTTTAAGTTTAGGGTCTCAAGTTTCAAGGTTCAGCGTTTGGGGTTCAGGGTTCTAGTTCAAGGTTTCGGATCTAGGGTTTTGGGGGTTTAGGGGTCCCAGGCTTTCGGCTATGTTGGTGGCTATCAGGATTTGGGGTGTTAAGGGTTTGGGCCGTAGGTATGGCTTCTGCAACAGCCGGGGTACACCATGACAAAGCTCTAGCAGGAGTCAAGAATGACCTCTCTTCGCGCTGTGCTTTCGCAAGTCCTGTGTGGGGCGTTGTTCGCCTATTCTTTGTCTGGGTGTGTTCCACTCGATACAAGGTAGACATCGCGACCAGCCTTCAGATCTCAGAAGGGCTGCCAACGTCTAAAGGCAGCACATTGCGGTAAGATGCAAAAACTGAATGACACTCATCCCTAAACCCTAATCCCTAAACCCCTAAACCCTAAGCCCTAAACCTCTAAAGCCCAAACCCCAAAACCCAAAGCTGCTCTCTTTTAAGTGGACTCATACCTAAGCCCTAAAGCCCTAAAGCCCATTGCTGTTGAATCTTGTGCGTGCCAGGGCTGCAACGGTTTAGGGCTTAGGATTTAGGGTTTAAGGTTTAAGGTTTAGGGGTTTAGTTTAGGCGTTCATGGTGTTCACCTAAAATCCAAAGCCGGATTCCTAGTAGAACCCTTCCAAAGCCTTCGTAGGACCTGCTAGCTAGACCCCATGCACGAGCCTTACACAACGACAACACAGCTAGACCCTAACCGCCCGCATCCTCCACCCCTGCACCGAAAAACAAAAAATCCTGAACCATCCTAAGCCCTATAAACCCTAATCCCTAAACCCTAAACCGTAAGCCCTAAACCCTATACTTCTACTTGGTAAGCGGCTTTGACACCGAGCTGACCGGTGCCGGCTCCGAGGGCAGGGGGACAGGAGGCCAGATTCCTCGGAGCTTAGAGCTTGAACCCTGAACCCTAAACTGCAAACCCCAAACCCTGAACCCTTAACCGTAAACCCTGAATCCCAAACCCTGAACCCTAAACCCTGGACCCCAAACCCTAAACTCTGGACCCTAAACCGTGAACCCTAAACCATAAACCCTAAACCCCAAACCCCAAGCCCTACACCCGGATCCCCTAAACCTAGAGCTTCTTGCGGGTCTTGAAGATTCTATAGGAGCTCTACTTGGAGGTTCATGGGTAGTTATACACGGGGTTATAAGTCGCTTGATATGGGTTATAAGTTGTAATTACAGTTACCGTACTTATAACCCCACCTATAGCTACCCATGAACCTCCAAGTAGGAGTTTCTACACGGGCTCTGTAGGGCTCTCTACGAGTTCTAGAGTGATGTTCAGGTTCGATAATAGGGTTCCGGAACGGTCTAAACCCTAAACCCCCCCACCCTAAACCCCCAAACCCTGAGGGGCCTACAGGGTTCCCTTAGGGGTTCTATAGGAGCTCTATAGTGATGTTAAGGGTTCCGTTAAGGATTCCAAAAAGGGGTGCATAGGGTTCGCTACGGGTTCTACAAGGGCTCTAATTATAGGGGCTCCCAAGCGATGGTTGAAAGCGATTTGGGGGGCTTTCCGGAGCATATGATGTTCAGAATATTTTTATGCATGTAGAGCTTTAGGGTTTCGATGGGGCTTGGGAAAACCGGGACTGCGTAACACGCCTCCAGACATGCTGCGCCGCTGTCTTTTCATGCAACCCCTGATTAATCCCAGAAATAGGATGACAGTCCGGATCCTAATTTCAAGGCATTTCAAGAAAGCAGATATTGAAATTCGGAAGCCACAATGTTGCACACGACCATGAGAAGGTTTGCAGAAATCCGAACCCGCCAAAAACAACTTACACCAACCTGGTACAACCCTGCATAAATCTTTTAGAACCCTATGAA
The DNA here is from genome assembly GCA_905221635.1 of Symbiodinium sp. CCMP2456. Classification (NCBI taxonomy): domain Eukaryota; class Dinophyceae; order Suessiales; family Symbiodiniaceae; genus Symbiodinium; species Symbiodinium sp. CCMP2456. Next base: position 7,267 of record CAJNDV010031067.1, on the reverse strand, counting down.
CCATAATCTGGACCTTCAGTCCCATATGAAATTGAAACAAACGGGCCGTATGCCCTGAAACACTTCGTGCAGGAACGTGCAACTTCAAACTTCAAGCTGCCTCAAGCCTCTGATAACTTCGGTCGGAACCAGGGATTTACGGCTGCGGTGTCGAGCTTCGACTTGTTTTCCAATCTACTACAGTCTGGAGTTAATGGTTCACTGCTTGGGACTCTATAACGTCTACGTCTATGTAGCTGCATTATCCCGGCGGCAATTCGGTGAGCAGTTTTGCAAACTTCAACCACACATCCGATAAACGAACATACAATTTAAGAATCTGGGTGTAGGGTTTAGGGTCTAGGGTTTAGGTTTTAGGGTTTAGGGTTTAGGGAGCGCAGGTCATTGCCAGTGCTGAGTTAAACAGCATCGCGAAAGAGAGCAGCGATGAGACTGATAAGCCGCATATGGCATCGTCGAGAGTGGCTGAGAGATATGAAGCTGTTCGAGCCTTGGAAGATTGAATCTTCTCTTGGGTGAATTATCGGGGCCTAAAGATTCTGATTTCAGGTATATATTCCTCAGTTAAGGGGTATTGGGCTCTCTGGGTAACCCTACAGCGAAATTCCATCCAAGCGACGGCTCATGGTTCGTCTGGACGACGGGGCTGCCGCGGTATTCGCGGCGGCTTGTGAGGCGTAGCAGGTCTGCAGAAGGGGCTAGGGTTTTGGGTTTAGGGCGGAAGGGGATTGACATGTCGTTCTGGGTCTAGGATTTACAGCTTACACTGCGAGTTGCTTTAATGTTTAGAGACTCTTTGCATGGATTTTCACAGGATTTGTCGCGGTGTCGTTTTGCACGGGGATTCAAATTTGCCCCTGCTTGCCACGGGTGATTCGACCGTTCGGGGGTTCGCCTAAGGCGTACCTAAGTTCATAGCGGTTTCTGCGAGTCAAGACGGGAAAGGGACCAGTAGTTTACAAAGGCCTTTCTTTTTCCCTCCCAGCAGCTATTGTAGATTTTCGAGAACTGTATTCTGGAACATTGCAGTGGCTGCTAAGGCAATCACAACAAACCCTGAACGCAATACTAGGACAACGCGCCTTAACATGTCTGATTAAAGTGCTATGTACTCTCAAGTCTCAAGCGGTAGGTGTTAAACTCCTCAATGAAGATCCCTTCCTCAAGGTCCAAATACGTTCAACAAATCACAAGAACACTTTTTCAGTAATGAGCTTCATCGTTTTCCTGGCCCAAAACCAGTAAACTAGACATTAAGGCATCAAATCTGAAAATGTCATAGACTCCGATGAAAGACGCTTCGCCGACGCTTTCGGGAATAATCTGACGGGCCATCTCCAGGACAGCGCCATATTCCAAAAGACGGGCAGCTGAGTCGCTCGCTGCGACCTGATGAATCTTCAGCTGAGGTTTTAGGGTTTAAGGTTTTTTTTTTAAAGGTTGGGTGCGACTCTTAGGGTTTAAGGTTTAGGGTCTAGGGTTCAGGTTTTGGGTTTAGGGAGACTTTAGGGCTTCAATTTTAGGGTTTGCAAGATTCACAGGGTTTATCAGGATGAAATTTGCATTGAAGTGTTGGTTTAGAGTTTATGGTTTACAGGGCTCATGGTGTTTATGAGGCTTCAGGAGGGTTCCTAGTCCATAAAGGTTCTAGGGATTAGAGAAGGGTTATAGGGCTGATCCAGTCCACAAGCTTTCGAGTGTAGGGCATGCAACAGCTTTAGGGAGTAGTTGGGCAGAGTTGTACGGCTCTGACTGAGTCTACGTAGAAAGTCGACTTGGTGACGGTCCGGGCTTGAGGCCTGGAATAAACTACGGTGCTTTAATAGAGGGGCCGTAATGATTCGGATAGGGTTTGGGGTAGAGTGCAGTTTTACAGCAACGAACCCGAAGGAATAGTATTGGTAATCATTCAGGCCTTTATGCTACAGCCAGGTATTCGGTCGTCCGTCACTCCAGATGTCCCTAAACCCTACTGCAAGCCCTCTGCAGACGCGCTACTGTAAAGCACCTGCGCTAAGCTCGGCCGCGATCCGAACCAAACCCTGAACCAAACCCTGAAAGGCCTCAAGACCGTAAACAGAGGAAGGTTTGGGGTGCATGGCATTGGTTTAGGGTTCGCGGTTTGGGGTTTAGGGTTTATGGTCTAGATATGAGAGCAGCAGGCCTTGCGATGACATCAATCCCAGGTTCAGCACCAGAAGCCTCAAAACCAGTGCTTGCAAGAAGCCGAGCCTGCAAATGCACTTGGAGCCCAAAGCCCTCCATCCAATCGCAAATCCAGGGAACCCGAGCCACGGCCCCGAAGTGTGAATTTCCTGCCATACCCTGTCACAACTTTGAAAAACCCTAAACCCTAAACCCTGAACCCTAAACTCCTAAAGCCCTAAAGCCCTAAACCCTAAACCGAACTTTGAAAGGCTTGAACTCTCGTTGTCGAGACTAGACTTGAGATCCTTTGAGCCAGGCATGCCTCATCTAGTCTCCATTGCAGTTTCTTTTTGTTGGGTTTAGGGTTTAGGGTTTAGGGTTCCTAAAAGGTAACCCCAAAAAGGAACTACAACGGAGACTATAGGTAATCAGTCGAATCCTGGAATCTAGAGTTGTTTATTTGACATTCTCGTGTCTGTCTGGGTCGTCCTAAGCAATAGAACCCTAAACCCTAATAGAAGCCTAAACCCCCTACCTGCAGACCTCTCCATCCTGAACCCTAAATGCTGTAGGGGCCTCAATAACTAAAGCAGGCCGTGTATTATATGATTTTGGTGTTTTCATTGCTAGTATCCAGGCCTGTATACCCTCACCCAAAAACCGAATATGCACGCTAGGTCACATCCTGAACTCTAACCTAATGCCCAAAGCCCCGCAGAGGCTCATTTACTTCCTGCAGGGACCCTAAACCCTAAACCCCTAAACCCCGAATTAGGATTTAGGGGTCGAGGGTTTAGGGGTTAAGGGTGGAGGGTTAGATTCCTAAACCCTAAACCCTGAACCTAAACAAGTCCTTGGGCCCTCTCTGTCGCGAACACCCGGCCTGGGCGGCTAAACTCCTCGCGGTCGACATCCGGAGGACCTGCCGTGAGTTAGGCTTTAGGATTTAGGGTTTAGGGTTTCAAGTTAGGGTTTAGGGTTTCCAGTCAGGGTGTACGGTTTAGGGTTCCTCCAAGTCGAAGACGATTGATGTGACGAAGCATACCCAGACTTGCAACCCAACACGGAAATCCCTGTTCAGAACAAGGCCTAATCCCTGAACTTCAACAGCAAACCCTAAACCCTAAAGCCTTCAAAGGGAACCCTCAAAGAAACATTGCATAACCAACAACCCCAAACCCTAAAACCCTAAACCATTGAACCCTCAACCCTAAACCGCTAAACCATAACACCTAGACAGAGAAACCCTAAACCCTCTCACAATCTGTGTATACCTTAAACCCTAAACTCCTGGGGTTGTTCCATGCGTCGGATCTCCAGCTCTGGAAGTCCTGCGGGTGTCCAGGATTCCTCGTAGGGTTTAGGGTTTAGGGTTTAGGGCTTAGGGTTTAGGGTTTAGGGTTCAGGGTTCAGGGTTTAGGGTTTAGGGTTTAGGGTTTAGGGTTTAGGGGCTCTACAAGGGTGTAGTGCATTAATACGGAGTCCTGCATAATTTAAGGAGGGTTTAGGGTTGTCGGGTTTGGGTCTACTTTATGTCAGAATTATACGGGGCCCTATAAGGAGAGAAGTGTTCAAACCCTAAACCCTTCACCCCAAACCCTAAACCCTTGCTTTAGGCATTGGGGCTGAAGTATCCGGGCTTCGGGTCTGAACCTATCCTGACCATGACGGTTTGGGGTTTGGGGTTTATGGTTCAGGGTAAACCGTAAGTAAACTCTAAACAGTAAACTACAAACCCCTAAACCCTAAACTCTAAGCCCGAAACTCTATGTAAACCCTAAACTCAAAACCCCAAAACCCAATTAGACACCTTCGGGTTTCGGGTGCCGGGCTCAGAGTTTGAAGTTTGGAGCCTAAGGCATGGTGTATCGTCAGCGCCACACAGTGCCCAAAACCCGTCATAACCAACCCCCGAATCCAGAGAGCCCAACACCCCTTAATTCAGGTTAATATGTATATATACCGTAAATTATAGGGGGCCTTAATATTATGGGATAAGCAAACCCTAAAAACCCTGAAAACTCTAAAAACCCTAAACCTTAAACCCTAAACCCTAAACCCTAAACCCTAAACTCTAAACTCTAAACCCTAAACCCTATGTATTCCTTAATTGAGGGGGTCTTGGGCTCTCTGGGACTCTTTCGCGCCTCGAGAAGGCCCGGCTCTGCTATCAGACGGGCCCAAGGCACTCGAAGACACAGCGCCTGACATCTCTCACTCAGCTTAGGGTTTTAGGGTTTAGGGTTTAGGGTTTAGGGTTTAGGGTTTAGGGTTTAGGGTTTAGGGTTTAGGGTTTAGGGGGTGTAGGGGGTTTAGGGCCGCTTGGGGGTTCAGGGTTGTGGGTTTTTTGAGTTTTGTGGTTTAGGCGTTGGGGCTGAGGGTTTAGGATCTGGGGCTCAATGCTCGAAAAGGGCTTCCAGGGGCAAAGGTGGGGCTGACTTTGCTGGTTGACCCCCCAAAACCCGAAACGCTACACCCATGAAAACAGCAGCCTCATTTTTGACATTCGGGTTTGCTTTCAAAGGGAACCTCACGCGTTCTACAAAGGTCCTTTACGAGGACAATGAATGATTCGAACAGGGCTGTGGGGATATTCGATTATTAGTCTAAGGACTGCAAAGGGATCCGAATGCCAATTGTTCCGGCACCATGTTGGGCTTTACGAGGGTGTCGCAGGGTGACGGCTTCAGCTTACTTAAAGGATCATGGGACTTACCAAGTAGGGTTATAACTAAGGTTACTATACTTATAACCCCAATTAGGGGACTTATAACCTTACTTACTAAGTCCCACGATCTTCCAAGTAGCCTTTGCTGGAGGTAGCCTTGGCCTATGGATCTAGCGGTCCCATCGCGGGAAGCTGCATGAAACTTGTTCGAAGAACAAAAGCCAGATTGCCAATTTATTTCCATCATTGACTCGGGACCCTCTACTACCCAAAACCCCATACCCGAAAAACCTCCTAAATCCGGACCCGTGTGAGCATGGGCTGGGCAACGAGCAGCTTTTTACAAGGGTGGCAACAGGCTGTTGACATCTGGCAGCTGGTTCAGCTGTGCAAACTCCTTAAGCAAGACTTTAGAGTAGCCTTCGACAACTCTTCGAGTTGGCAAGGGCCGGTATGCCCACTCCTCCTTCGGAAGGAGGCGCCTCACTACCGGGGGCCTGGAGCTTCCCCGCTTGGGCCAAGGCCTGGGCAAAACCTGACTCCTGGCCTCCGCGCGCGGCTGTTTCTGGCCTTTCTGGCCACCCTTCGAGGCACCTTTCACGGGGAGGCCAGGGAACCTCTTTTCCATCCACTTTTGCTTCTTCTGGCGACCTGTGAGCACGGGCTCCGGTGGCTCCAGGGTTGCCGGACCCGCATCCTCCATATCTAGGGCCCCATCGGCCTCAGCAAGAAGCTCCTGTGACTGATGCACGTCAGCTTGGTCGGCAGCATCCGTTTCAGCTTCAAGGTGCAGATCGTAAGCGCTGTCTGGCATTTTATTCAAGTCTTCCTCTACCTCTGAGGTGGCAATGGAGCCACTTTCCATCAAAAGCGGCCTGGCTGGCCCCGACTGGTTGAGCCTCGCTGGCTCTGGAGGAGCTATGTCCTTGGCCGGTGGCTGCATGGCATCTTCTTCGTGAGGCGCAGAGGGCATAGGCTTCGGCTTTGGCACAGCCTTTGGCACAGCCTGCGGCACTTCCTCCACCTAGGTTCTCCAGTAACCCTTTCATACTAAGGGTACCCTTTCTTTCCTAACATTCGGTTTTAATCAGGAAACCCCAAAATCAAAAAAGGGCACCCCTAAACCCTAAACCCCAAAATCCAAAAGGGCAAAAGGGTACTGAGGAACCTAGCCACTTCTGCTTCGTCACAGCTCCAGTTGATCTCTTCAGGCGCCTCAGGCTCAGAGACGTCTTCGTCTCCATCCCCCGGCGCCGCCGAAGCAAAGTCCTGGCTCTGCTTAAAGGATCATGGGCCTTACTAAGTAGGGTTATATAACTAAGGTAACTATACTTAGAACCCCAATTAGGGGACCTATAACCTTACTTACTAAGTCCCATGATCCTCCAAGTGCTGCTTCTGGCGCTTCGTCTGCTCCACCTCCAAAGGGTCAAGGCCTTTGGAAACTGCATCCAACAGCTCTCCAAGGTCCAGTGTCATGCGGCCTGTTTCTGGTGCTTCTTGCCCAAGCCCGGAGTGGAAAAGCGCTCTCGAGTCTTCTAGAGCTTCCGCCGGCTCCTGCTCTTCGGCGGGAGCTTCTTCAGACTGGCTAGCGTGGAACATCAAAGGTTCTTCTGGAACGTGATCCTCTGCCTGCTCCGGCACAGAAGCCCAGCTGCCTCTGTCGTCTTTTCCTGCTGGGGGATGTTCAACAGGTCTTTCTGCCACATCGCGTCGTACTTCTTCTAGTGCCACCTCAGGCCTCCCTTGTTTTCGAGAGGCCTTCTGCAGCAGCTCGTTTAACCTTCTTTCTTTGCAGACTTCTTGCGTAGTTTGTGGCTGCGACAGTGGTTCTGTCGCTGCCGCACTTTCACGCTTCCTCTCTGCGGAATGCTGGTACCAGCCCCACCGCTGCTCATCTTGGCTCTTGTAGTCCGACAGCACGCGCTTCTTTCGCTTGGCCTGCACTGGGACTTCTCGGGACGCAGCTCGATCAGAAGGGCCTGGCGGCTGTCGTTGCCTGGCTCGCGCACGCTGCGGGACCTGCACGAAATCTTCCGGCATCTGCGCAACCTTTGTGGATCCCGGAGACGTTGCAGGAGCGAGCGGCCTCTTGCTCAGTTCCTTCTCATGCTGCAAAACAGCTCGCTCCCTCTCACGGAGCTCATGCTCGCGCGCCTGCTGCTGACGGGCCGTCTGCTGGAAGTCCCTCTCCTTGTCCTCACCGACAAAAACCTACGTAGAAAAGCCAGCCTCTAGCATAAAGGCCAACAACCGCGATCATCAAAGCAACGACGTCGACGACGACGCCCGCCACAACTACGACTACGACAACACGAACAACACGCACAACACGCACAACACGCACAACACGCACAACACGCACAACAAGCACAAACACAACAACAACAACAACAATAACAACAACAAACACAACAACAACAATAACAACAACAACAACAATAACAGCAA
>CAJNDV010031066.1:39282-51667 GCA_905221635.1 Symbiodinium sp. CCMP2456 | reverse complement strand
GGCCACTCGTCTTCTAGTTTTAATCGTAGGCTGCACCACAATATGAATCTACAAGCTACGCGCTGTGGAGCTCCACTTTTGGATAATTCAGACGGCCTTGGCCCGATAATCTAGAGGTGCGAATGATGACTCACCGTATACTATCATAGGCCCGAACCTAGTCATAGTATAATGTATCACCAAAACCAATTTGTTATTACTTGTTATATTACTTTTCGTGTTATTCATCTGTTGTGCTTGTTATTTATGACTTATGACTGTACTATTTATATGTATTCCGGCGATTGTTATCCTTACTGTTATTAGTTTCGTCTAGTTCATTCTTGTTAGTATGCAGTTAGTCTTCTTAAGCCCAAGCCTACCCTAAACCCTAAACCCTAAACCCTAAAACCCTAAACCCCTAAGCCCAAGCCTACCCGGGTCTGGGGCCCAAAGCCTTCTCAGACAGGGCTCAGCTGGATCTCTTCGATTTCGCCTCTTCGCGCTCCACTCGCAGGCTCAGTGCTTTTGGCTGGAGCTCTGGTTTAATCCATCGGCCTGAGTAGTTACTGGTATATTTCCGTTTATAAGGGTTCCTTGATACAACTGCACTATGACATACACTGGTCTCTAGTCATTCGGGCCCCTTGCGAAGTTATGGGTTTCAGGCTGCTGCAGGGTTTAGAGCGATAGAGCATTTGCAAGCCGGTTGACGCTCGTTTTGTTCCTTCGGGACCTATGTTGTTCAGGGGCGTTTGGACTTGAGTTGGGGGAGCGTTTTCGCTTGAGAAGTTCGGAAACGGGAGGTTTGATTGAGGAGTTTTACGGTTGGCAAGTGCCTTGTTTGGCTACCATATGGCAAGAGATGCGATGTTGAAAGGTGAGATGACTCCGACATATCGCGTTGTGCTATGGGGCTGCTAGAGTGTCTCCGCGAAGCTTGGCCGGAACTTCTCCGGCGCCTTGTCACAATCTCATGCCCTACCGAAACCAGAGCATACATAAGAAGTACAAGTCGTTTTCTTTCTGCGGCTTGTGCCCCGTGCGATGACAGGTTTTGGTGCCTACTTGGAGGGCTGGGAGACGTAATAAGTAGTTATTTTATTAGAGTTATAAGATGTTATAAGTATCATAACACAATTAGGATCCCCTGCAGGGTACTTGAAACTCTACTAAGTCCCCGACCCTCCAAGTCGACGGCCTAGTCTTCTCTAATGGGCATGCATCATCTTGATCTCGAGGCAGCTAATCAACGTCAAATAAGTGTCGGCCACCGTGTTTACTGAGTTTACTGGGTCCATGCGCAGTGCCGCGATGCGGAACTCTACTTCGCGATGGCAGCAAGAGCACGAAGAGGATCGAAGGCTGATGGCCGCGCTCGACGCACGCACGGAAATTCCCCACTTGCTGGTAGAGCTGCGAAGCCTAGGCTACATTGAGATCTGTGGTAAAGATATGGGTGGCATTTATCAACGACTGGAGGATTGGATGGGGGAGCAGTGGGGTTGCGAGTTTCTGAGCACGGAAGTACGTGTCGTTGCAGACAGGGATAGCGACTTTGGCTTATCTGGCCCTTACTTTACTGGCATGGTCAACCGCGTTGGGCCAATGGCAGAATTCAATCGCCTGTGTGACGCGAGCTTCGACTGGCCTCCGAACGAGCTCGTGTGCCGGTGCATGCCGATGTGTGGCAAGAATATCGTCACAGTCTTCAAGCTTCGCGGAAACGAAGGAGAGAACAACATGGGGAAGCTAACGATGGAACTGGTGAACTTCATGACACAAACGTGTGGTTGGGGGCTTCATCTGTGCAATGGGACCAACCTGGGCTTCTATGGGCAGATCCGGGAGCAGCAGGTTATCTTCAAGGCTCCCCACCCACTGAACTTAACAGCCCCGCATCTCATGACCCTCTGATCTCCGATGCAAAGCGTTTGAGCTTTTTGGCGTCTGACAAGTTAGGATTTTTCTGAGCGTGCAAGCTTTAATCTTCCTGTGCATTGGGGAAGCAAGGATCGAGTTGCGGCAGGCAGGCTATGTGGAGGTAAACGGCGCCGACAGCAATGGTATCTTTGACAAGCTCTGCAAGTGGCTCGAACAAACTTGGAAAGCAAAGAGAGTCCAGGCAGACCCGGGATATTGCGCGCTCAAGTTTAGCTGTGATGTTTTCAGCAAGCGTGGCCGTGAAGGCGAAAACAACATGGGCATGAGGACCATGGAGATGGTGGACTTTATGGTGCAGCAGTGCGCCTGGACGATGATCACCTGTAATGGTGGAAACTTTGGCAGGTATGGAGACATCCGCGAACAACAAATGGTCTTCCGGGACGACGGGCATGTGCAGCATGGTGACGACCACATCATGGTCGAGCTTAGGGACATCGGCTATGTGGAAGTGAATGGCCTCTCCAGCTCGCGCGACATCGAGCCTTTCGTCTCACAGTTCTTGATGGGAAGCTGGCAGTGTCAAGACTACAACCCGCACTTCTATGAGCAGACAAAGTTCTGTGATCGCAAGTTTGTCACACCGCAGAATCTCTACTACAAGCAGGGCTTGACAAACAACATCGGCAAGCTGACCATCGAACTGTCTATCGCCCTAGCTTCGCAAGGGTGGATGCTGATGCTTTGTAACGGCGGCCACATCTCCAGCATCAAGGACCCTGCCTACTGCAACTCCATGGCGCCTCTTCCGATGCGCAAAAAGATGGTCGACTGTGAACTTATTGGCGGCATCAAGCGGGAGCAACAGATCAAGTTCAGTCGGGCGCCGGACCGCGCTATCGCAGCCGAGCCCCTTCTGATGATCGAGCTCCGATCCGTGCCCAGACGTCCACCCGAGAGCATCAACACTATGAATCTGGAATATATAGACCCCTTCAAGGAGAACGAGACCAGGAAGAGGCAGACGGCCGTCGCACTGCGTGATTGGATTGTCTCGGCAGATTACGAGGGCTTTGTTGAGGTGAATGGTTTCAACACCAATGGCGTATATCAGAAGCTACAAGAATTCATCGAGCGATTCCTTAAGGGAAGATTGCTCGGGCCGCAGCCCTACTGCGACTGCCTTTTCTCTTGCTCAGCGTTTCGTCAGAAGATGTCTCCCCATGGCGAGTACTGGGACGGCTTCTACTGTGGCGAGAACAACTTCGGAAAGTACACCATGCGTTTGATCGATTTTTTGGTAGACCACCTTGGCGAATGGGACCTTATCGCCTGCAACGGCAATGCAGCTGAGCGTGCGTGGAGCTGGAGTGGCCTTGTGTCCATGGTGGCCCGTGAACAACAGCTTGTTTTCCGCCACCGTCCCAAAGCCGGACGGGTGTTCATGGCCACCGGGCAGTACGCGCCCTTGGGCCACAAACCGATGCAGGCCCCGGACTACTGGACTACTGAGTCCCGCGAGGGCACTGCTGCCTTTAAGGTCGTGCCAGTGACAGAGGAGGAGAAGGAGTGGCTGCAGCAGCTCCTGGATGGCAGCTACGTGAAAAGGGTCACTCGGGATCGCAGAGGCGGTCGACTGGCAGAGCGCTTCGAGCTTGTCGCTGCAGTTCGATCCGAAAATCCCCACTTGTGGGATGCGTTCGCAAACCGACGGCACAAGGTTGGCCTCGCTCGTGATGGCCTACATGCAGATCACAGAGGAGAGGACGTGGTCCCCAAGACGACCCTCGCTTGCCCTGCACTGGCGGCACGCTGTGTTGACGAGGATGGGAAGAATCCTTCGACCGAAGGTATGTTTCTTCACGGAACGAATCCGACATCGGCCGTGGCGATCCTGAAGAACAACTTCAAGATTGATTTAGCTGGTGCCAGTGCAGGAACGATGTTTGGGCCAGGAGCATATCTCGCCGAAGCATCGACCAAAGCGGACGAGTACGCGCAAGATGACAAGGCCGGCAGCTACAAAGGCCTCTATGCCATGGTCGCCTGCCGGGCAGTGATGGGAAGACCCTTCGTTGAAAAGAACCCCGGCAACTACTCAAAGAAGGTGACCTCGGGCGCATTTGATGTTGTTCTTGGTGATCGCGAGGCGGCAGTCGGGACTTTCCGGGAGTTCATCTTCTTTCACGAGGAGTCGATATATCCGGAGTACGCGTTGTTTTACCGGAGAGTCCACGGCGAAGAGGTATCCGAGACGGTGCTTGAAGAAGTGGGCTGTGAGCCCAAAGACGTGGAGCCCGGCATACCCGAAGCAATTCCGGGCTGCCACGGCCAGCTCCAATGCCTCGTTCCGGCGGATGCGATACCGGGTGGCACACTCAAGGTACGTACGCCGGGTAGTGATCAAGTCATCGAGATAGCCCTCCCTGAGGCGGTGAGGCCAGGGAGTATTCTCGCCTTCCGCGTGAGACCTTGAGGGCCGCAACTAGCGGAAGACTTGACGGCAAGCGCCGGCTTTGGGCCTTCCATGCCTGCGCTTCGGATTGCAACCTCCGTGTCAGGTGGCGCAAGAAGACCAGGACCCTGAGTGCGGATATCTGCATCTCAGGCTTTCGAAGACTGCATTTTGAGGAAAGTAGGAGGTTGTCGGGTTGAGGCTTTGTTCGAATTATTTTATCTTTCGTTGAGCCTTTGGGTACCTGTTCTGCTGCACACAACTTCCACAATTCAGATACAGTAACGGCCCAGATCTTGCAAGATATTTTCGCGAATACTGCCACTACAGCAAACCGTGTAATCTGACTTCTATTGCTGAGAGTCCTGGAATGCAGTTCTCAATCCACGTACAAGAAATGTCACGGGAGGCTTGTTTACGCAAAAGATGCTCAATCATCCAGTCTGTTTTGTTGCTACATGGTGTCGTGACTTGAATTCACCAGGCTTTGTAGAACCTCGGGAAGCTCTGTACTTGAAGCCTCGACCCCATCGGCACCATCCGTCGTTTGCAGAAGGGTCCCGTCGCAAGGAGCTGGTTCTAGAGAAGCCGCCTCCCGACATTTGTGCGGCGCTGAGGTTTGAGTCCTGTGTTTTAGCACTGCTGCTATGTGGCAATCACAGCATGAGAACTTGGCAGCAAGATTTCAACGCAATATGCCTCGCACATCATAGCGCCCTCGGCAGACTCGGCGCAATCTTCATGCATCACGCGAGTAAGTGAGTGAGTGAGCGAGTGAGCTTGCACGAGTAACTGAGGGTTTGTGTGTTCGCGCATGTTTGTGCTCTGTTTCGTTCCGTTTGATGTAATTAAGAACTGGCAGAGTCAGAGGGATGGGAACATTAACCAACAGGCATTTCATCTGGAAAGTTTTCGTCTCAGTACACAGCTGCCAGCAGATTCTCAGGCGTAAGCCCAATAGGTGCGAGCAGGAAGTGCGTCACGGGTGTAAGACGGTAGCAGGCAGGCCCCAGCATACGAAGCCCACCATTGCGTGTAGGGCTTTAGTATACTTCGGTTTGCAACGCATGGAAACATACGGAAATGGTGTCAACATCCGAGCGGATCGACTCGGCAGCGGCTTCATGCGCATAGTGCAGGGGCTCTTTTAGGTATCATAAGTGGCTCCTACCGCCATGCCTTCCTCAGGTCTACTTTTGCTACGATGGATCTCATCCTTCTCCGGTGCAGCCGTTTACCGTTCCATGTTGGGCCACGCAGCGCACCGCAAGCTGAAAGCAACTCAGGACACGATTCCGCAAAGAGTTGCCCAGCATATACCCTTGACGGCGTGGACGATCAACCCGGACAGACCTTCAGTGGTGTATTTCAGAGCCCCTACCCTGGACTCGTTTTCCCGAGACCGTGCTTCCCCAGATATAGCCTTGAAGCACACAGTCCCTTTCCCCAAGCCCCGAAAGCCCGAGCGCGATATCTGCAAACAGTGGCACTGGCCATCCGATGGATGCAGATGGAGGGGCACATGGAGAACTGCCGAGAGCCCTCACAGAGGCCCTGAGAGCAGTCATGTCCACAAATACCTTCAATCTGCGTGGCTCGTTTCAAACTTGTGATTTCACAGAATTCGGGCTTGCTTTGGCAGGGTGGAGTTACTCAAGGTCAAAAGGCTTCATGTTTTTAGCTACAGTATTACCGACTGGAATCATCCGACACGGTACCCTTACTTGCCAGACCCGCAGATTCTGCAATTCCTGGCAAGCCCCAATGACTTGGCAAACAGTTCATCGTTCCTTGTTGCACACATACCTTGCATCTTGCTTGGGTTTACTACAAGCGACTGCTCTAGGCATTTGTCCAACTTCTTGTTCCAAGAGTTGGCTGCCATGTTGTTGAAGCATGACCACGAAACTTCGCGGGTCCAATGGCTGTTCTTGTTTGGGGGAGGAGGCTCCCTCTCATTTTGTGTCCTTCTTTTATCCACGCCCTTTGCAGACCTTCAATCTGTTTTGGACTATACAATGATATCGATCGGAAGTTTGCCTGCAAAAACAGACTCCCGCAAGGGCCTTCGAAGCCTGAGCACCCCGCCCACCTCGCACACCACCCTTTGGAATCAGGCGTCCCCCTACGCTGCCAGCACGCCGGGCACTTCGAATTTGCGGAGGCTGAGCTATCTTTATAGCGACTGCTAAACCATTTTTCGTTTGCTCACCGAGCGTTTGTTACTCAAGTCCTGCTCTCTTGAGTGGTTACGTGGGGTCTAAACTGATCATGCAGCCACAATATACAATGCACTTGTAACCCCCATCTTTGATGTCCGAATGCTCGTATAGCAGCATAGCACTGGGCTTCCCTCGTTGAGCTTACGACTTGTGGGCCAACTTACTCACGCGATTGTCCCTGTAATTGTAGCCGAAACGTACCTCACCCCAGAGCCTTCTGTGCTATAGCTTGCCATTCTGTGAACGCGACAGCCTGCACTTGGTGTTGAGGGTTGAGCGATGCACGAATGAAGAGTGGGTCCGGGTATAGTTCAGCTGTTTCTCCAGGAATGCTCGTCCTCGCCGCATCTTGCAATGCACCTATGCCGCAGAGAAGAGTTGTTCACGTTGTTTGTCGTATATTCGGGCAAGCACTGGCCAAAATCCCAGGCGTGTGGGTTAGCTGAAGCAACACTTTTGTGTTCATAATGCTCTAAGCCTTCTGCTTGCAGCTAGCACAACCCGATTATGAAGTTGCAATGTGTTGCAGTGGCATCCATCGGTATTTCACTACTGTGAAAACGGATCTCCGGCAAACTCGAACTCAGAGTCCTTAAGATCGGATTGTCAAGGTCATTCCACATCTATCGGCAGCCGATGATGCGTGGTGCTCGCCACTTGTTGCAGTTGCTGCTCGAGGGAGGGGTTTTTCTGAGAGGGCTCTGGTCCAATACCACCACTTTTGAGAGCTTAGGAGGTGCCGGTGATCCAAATCACCCTAAGACGTTTTTAAGACTTGGTAGAAGCACATGGTTCAAGCTATACATTAGGTCTGCCTTGTCGAGATTATTGGATGTGGTTGGCTGAAGAGCGCAGCAGCTTCAGTGTTCCGGATCTCGTTATTTTCCCCTAATCTTTCACAATCTTTGCATGGCGGGTGCTCTCCGCAGAAACCTTCTCTGTGCCTCTGCTGCACCGTGGTGGTAACTGGATTCTGTAATGTCCGGAAGTCGTGGTCCAGCATAAATCACCCCCTCTTCAGGCTGGGATTCGGGCCACATGAAGTCCGTTGCCCGAACCTGTCCGAGCCAAGAGGCTGTCCCCTCTACGCGGGGCCAAGCTCCGGCGTCGGTGCTCCAGCCGCCACGAGGCAGCGAGCCGGTGGGTGCTCTTCCTGTCCTGATAACTGAAGAATCTGTCGGAGAGCGCCAAAGCGACAAGCATTTCATCAGTGCTGTTTCACCTGAAACAGAGGTTGTTCTACATGAGGCACGGTTAAGAAGCAAGTCTTATCATTGCAGTGTATTGCTGGTCAATGCTCATTTTATACGTAGCAAGGATCCCAAACTGGAACCTTGATTTAGAGAAGCGTTCAAATCGCGGGAGGTCCCAGCTCCCATCTTTCTGCCGCCCCTGACTGCCGAGCCGTCTGCACCGGCCCCACCACAACCAGGCGCCTCAACTCATTGGGGATGGTTTGGGACGGTGATTGCAGTGGCTGTCACAGCGACTTGATTTTGCCTTCTTCGCTGCTACCGTTGATGCTTCTACTCGAACCGTTGCTGCTATTTCCTACTGCCGCTACTGCTAGACTACTACGATCATTGCCCTAATCTGCGACAGTCGAGTGTGGGGTGACGAGGGCTTGGTCTGACTTGAGAACCATTCCGTGACAGCAGTCGTGATAAGAGTCGTGCCACAAGAGCAAGAGCAAGACCGGTGGTGATAGGAGCAGCAGCAGCAGCAGCAGCAGCAGCAGGTTTTCAATCTGTGCACCAGCAGCCGTCACTGTTGTCTGAGCTATAGTAGTGGTTTCAGCAGAACCTGGTAGTCCCAGTAGTAAGGGGATTGTGCCCACCTTGAACTGCAGTCTTAGGCCCTGAGAATGTTGCAGGCCTGAACCGAAAACCTTTGCACGGCAACATGGAAAGACCTACTTACAGAAGCCAGAAAGTTGGAACATCATTGCCCTGGTACCTTTACAATAAAATATAAGGGATCCTAGCACCGATCATCCTAAATCCATGTTCCAACTGAGGTTCGCTGTACAGTCTTGCAGGATTCTTCAGAGTTTGCAGTGGCATGGTGCAGGCACGCTCCCCTGTTTTCCTCTTCCGCTGCACCGAGCGGCCCTACCGGGCTCGCGCCGGATGCTGATCCTGGGCTCCGAATGAAGAAGAGCTTGTTTGAAGCAAGTTTGGGTCAGTCTAACAAGTCTAACAAGTTTGGGTCAGTCTAATAAGTCTATAACCATGTCTAACCGAAAGTCTCCTCACAGGAAGGACTAGATTCCGTCCAGGTTGTGGCGGTGTTTGATTGGGGCATTTGGGCCCAAATTGCCGCTACTCGCTTCTCAGACCCACCGCAAGCCTAAGAGCCCGGCAGCCGAGGAATGTTATGGAGCGGCGTGCCTTGACGAATTATAGGGGTCTCTGGCCTGTGGGATGTGGGCTTAAGCAGTTTTTCTGGGGTTTAACGGGGGCAAAGATCAAGTGTAGGCCGTCATGACCATGACTTTGAGGAGCCCGCGAAAAACGCGATGCAGCTTCTCGTGAGCTTAACTTGTAGTACTATGGTATAGGGTGATTGGCATTCCTGTCTCCCATCTCTCTCCAGACCGCTCGACCCGACGGGGCCCAGATCCCCGCAGCTGAAGGCTACACTTCAATGTACGAAGACCTTCTCACCACCGGCCAACGGCGTCTCTTGGCATGCGCCCATCATCAATTCTTCAATTTCCCCCCCCCCCCCCCCGCCCCGGCCCAGTCGCATTTTGGCGGTATTCCACGGGACGCTCATGGTTTAGGGAAGTCTTTAGCTGTGTAGCGCAAGCTCTTCGGGCAGAGGTCTTTATGCTAGCTTCGACCTGCTTCCAGTGGCCGTCGGGCATATCGCAGAACCATCCGAACTCCAAGATGCTCTCTGCGCATCATTTCAGCCTATGAGATGCGTGGAGTGCACGAAACCCGGAGTTTGGATGGGTTGAGGTTTTCTCCGCTTTTGCTGCACAATCTGCTCAGTTTTGATATTTCTGTTGACAGCCTATGCCAAACTTGCCGCACGACAGCAAGCAAAGAGTCAACGCAGATGGTCTCAGACAAGCAACATATGCAACAAAGGCGTGGCTTGTATTGCCTTTGTTAGTTGTTGGCTTTTGTCCAAATGCCTCCGGGCTTCAGAACTGCTCTAGTCTGGTTATCTCGGACGAAGCAGCTTCTCGGCGAGCCATCCCGCCACTACACAGTAGTAGACCGCGCCCTCATGGTTCATTGCAAACTACTCGATGAATCGAAAGCATTTTGCCAGAAAAAATCCTAGAGTTTCGCAAGCCCTAAGAAGTCGAAGTGCAACACTGTGTGACTTCCCGACATTCCGAGCCAAAGCCCCGGAAAGACCATGCCCGAAACCGAGCTCGACGCCGGTGGCGAGCCGTCGTCAGTGCCTGGCGTTGCCGAGTGTGACTGGACGTAAACGTCCGAGGCTTCGTTGTGCCCCGGCTCTTGCAGACCTCGCAAGGACGACAGCTCGCGTGCATGGCCCAAGCCATCGGTGAGATTGTTTTGGCTACTACAGGTTTCATCGCTTGTGGCCGATCGATTATTGTGAGCTGCAGCGGGTTAAGGCGACTTAGGGAAATTGTGCCCTCGGGCTGGTTCTTCAACCCCCCCCCACCTTTCCGGGACGACACGATTCGGCACACTCTTTGCTCAATTGCCGACAAAGACGATCTATTTTACAATCGTTACACGGCTTTAGCAACTTGTACTCTCTCTCAGCAGTCACCAGAACACAGGCAACTGCCGAAGCTAGCTGAGACGTCGCTGTTCAGTGTCATCCCTCCGGCACGTCGCTGCTGCAAAAGCACGCAGCGGGGGTGCCTCTGCAGGAGCTTGTCTGGCAGAAGCCGCCGTGGTCTTCGTGATCACGGACCCGTGGTTGCAGAGTGGTGACTATATATATATATATATAATATACTTGATACACGCGTGGAACGCGCTCTCGTTTAAAATCCAGTCGGTGCACAAGCAAGACTGTTTGCGTGGGAGTACACTCTCGGGGCCATCCTGCTAGCCTAGACCCATTGCCCAAGTTTAGCAGAGTTCGATTTGTTGATCTCCTGGTGTCCTTCGTGGGTGATCTGCGACGAGAAATATCGAACATGTCAAGCAGTATCGAGGCCCGGGCAAAAGACACAGTACAGAACGCCAAAATCACTCAGGCTATCTAATGCGGCTTGTTGTGCTAGCCATGCTACCTGTCTGTCAATACTTCCCATGTTCTTTGAAAGTCTCAATCGCAAATTGCAAAACTTGACCGACTTCGACTATGCACTTTGAGAGCCCGTGCAGGACCTATTGGAGGCTCCAAGCAATTCCCGATTCCGCTACACCGTGCAGCACGCTGCCGCTGGGCGACACTGGCAGACTCGTTGTCATTGTTCGTGAAGGGGAGGCTTTGGCTTCAACTTCAGAAGGCACCCTGTACTCCCTAAGCAACCTTAGTCACGGACGGATAAGAGGTACTATCACTTGCAGACTCTGAGCCTTCGTCCGGAAGTAGGAGCCAACTGAAAACTCACTCTCCAAACCATCGGAGTAAGGCAGACGCTGTGACGAAATCAACACCAAGCAAAACAGTACCGGAAGGCCAGGCCAGGACAGGCCCGCAACAGCAACACCATTAGCTTTGCCCCAGACCCTCTTCCAAACAAATCTCGTTAAGGTAGAAGCTTCAAACAAACACGTAAAGTTCTATTCCGGTTAGGGTTCCTTTTACTTATGCAGTATCATCGAGCCGAAAGTCTTATTCTTATTCCAATCATTAAGGCCCCTAACCCTAAACCCTAAACCCTTAAGGTCCCTATATCAAATTCCTTCCACACTCCGTCGCCCAGAGGTCCAGAAGCCGGTACGAATCACAAGGGCGCCAGGGCTGCAAGTAATATCGGGGCCTCAATTTAGGGTTTAGGGCTTTAGGGCTGTAGGGTTTAGGATTTAGGGTTCAGCAATTCTGACTTTGATTTTTCTAGTCAAGCAACTTTCAGAAATCAACCCACCCGCCCATAGAATCCCACAGCATTCGAACATAATATTAGTGTTTCTATTTTCCATTAGTTAAGAAAAATAACTTTTCACTTTGTCGTGAATGTTATTATATATCATAGAGCGTCATTTATGCGGTTTGCAGCTTTAAACTTTTCATTACTTTGGACACGGCAGCCCTAGTTCGATTCTTATTTCTATTCATATCGTGGACTCACGCATGACGTGGCGGGGGGTGGTGGGGGCCGGGGGGCGGCGGGAGCGGTGTGGCGGGGCGGGAGGCTTTTTTAGGACTTTCGGCCCGAAGCCCTAAACGGCCAGGATTTAGAGGCCTAAATCCTGGCTTTATACGGTTTAAGGCCGACCTTGACCACCTTTTTTTAGGACTTTCGGCCTTAAACCCTATACAGCCAGGATTCAGAGGCTTAAATCCTGGCTTCACGGTTTAGGGCCGACCTTGCCCGCTTTTTTAGGACCTTGACCGCTTATTGAGGACTTTTATGACCTTGACCGCTTTTTTAAGGACTTTACAAACTCCTAAAAAAAGCGGTCGAGGTCATAAAAAAGCGGTCAAGGTCGGCCCTAAACCCCAAACAGCAAGGTTTTTGAGGCCATCCTGGCTTTATACGGCTTAGACCTTGACCGCTTTTTGTTTATGACCTTGACAGTTTTTTAATGACCTTGACCGCTCTGCTTTATGACCTGGACCACTTTTTTATGACCTTGACCGCTTTTTATGACCTTGACCGCTTTCTAATTAACATTTATATTATATATAAAGGAGAGGTTTAGGGTTTAGGGGCCTCAATAACTACCAATACTAT
>CAJNDV010031066.1:27269-39182 GCA_905221635.1 Symbiodinium sp. CCMP2456 | reverse complement strand
GTTTACGGCTTACCCATAGGCCCCATAGTAGTTCTTCTTTGGGATGATCTAATGGAATCCTAAATATACGTAACGTAAAGGAACTACTATGGGGCCTATGGGTAGGGTTTTTAATAGGGATGAGGGATGTGGGTTTTTTAGGGTTTATAAGGCTAAGTGGTTCAGGGTTTCAGGTTTTTGGGACAACGAGGCCTGTTGCAAAAAGGACGTTTTTTTTGGGGTGGGGATTCGGGGTTTAGGTTTTATAGGTTAAGGCCTCGAAACTGTGGTCAAAAATGGGTGTGGGGTTTGACTGGGCTTGATTGGCTTATAGGGTTTGGGTTGCTGTGTGTAGATTCGGGCACGGGGGGGTGGCACATTTTTGGTATTTTGGGGCTCTCAGCACTTAAGTTGCGGGAGATGGGCAGAAGTTCTTCGTTCTCTAAACCGTAAACCCGTAAGCCCAAGTTGAGAAGTGTTCCAAAACCTGCACTCCACCTTCAGGGAAGCTGTGCTTCACTTCGAGCTTTTGGCTTAGGCGTTAGGGTTAATGTAGGGGCCTTAATAATTACCTATACTATTTTGGGGATATGTTGGGCGTGCGGTGTTATAATTATAGCATAATTGGCCCCAAAACCCTATTCTATAATCATTCAGGCCACTACATTAGGGTTATGTTGCGAGGGCTTAGCTTAGTGATTGAGACTGAGAACTTGAGTTGCGGGTTTCTGCAGCTGGGAGGCTTTATGGGATTCGACTTCAGCGCGGATGGCTTGAAGATTTACCGTGATTGGGTTAAGATCTTCAGAGTTGAGTGCGCGCTTTGCTGAGCAGAGGCTTCAGCGAAGCATGTGTCATCGCTTCTGCCGATTGCCACGAAGCCTTGCGCAACCTGAAACATCTATGTACAAAGCACCCGGAGACAGAAATTCCACGCACAGGTGCTCAATCCCGGAGCCTTCGCAAAGAAAAACACGTATCTCCGCGTGGAATACACCAAGATTCCCGACCACGACGCAGAGACGGACCCTGTTTTTCCCGTCGGAGCTCGGATTCCAATTTTTTGTCGACCACGTTCATCGGGTCTGCCTTGAGCCCATGAGGGCTTTCGGGGTTCCTATCCGGCCAAAACAGAATTACTCGCAGGCATCCCCAGAAGAAGCTACTTGGAGGCTTGCGTCTTGAGTGCACTGCCCTAGGACGGCAAGAATCGAATCGCCTGGCACTTTCGACGATATTGAACTCAGGCTCTGAGCAAGTCTCAAAACAGTCAGTCACATCGCATCTAGTCCAGGACTGGTTTCCTGCAAGTAGCTGAGGCCACAACGACCCAATACCCATGTCAGGCTTAGAACACCATAGATTTCGTGGCGTTCCCCCTTCAGGGTCACGTTGCAGATGAGTGAAGCATTCCGCAGTGTGCCGCAACACCTATAGAGCCCGCAGCACTTCTTGACACCCGCTACATTCAGGCCGTACTAGTAGGAAGTTACGAGAAATCTGAGACGAACCGGCCTGTATTCTGCCCTCCTTGCCATAGAGCTTCGGTGCACTGAACCGAAGACCCCGTGCTTGGAGGACTACTGGCAAGAAGAGCGCGCCCTTTTCCGGGAGTTGCACGAAGTTGCAGCTCTTCGCGAGGCTTCTGCTTCCGATCATTAGGATAGTTGGATTCAAGGACCTGGAGGGCATTAGGATAGTAGTTTTGGCTTGGATGCAGGGACATTGAGGGTACACGGCTGCAGGGACTAGAACTAAAATCAAGGTTTTGCAGTCCCAAACACAATCCTACCCAGCCAGGCCTCTTGGTGAGGATGTTGGGCCTCAGTTTTGTTTCGGCGTTGGGCTGAAGGTCTTCGGGCTTATGAGGCGAGGTGAAGGAGCTGCGTGAGACCGAATAGCCGCAATGTTGAGAACTCGTGATGGTACTTCGTAGTTGGAGTATAAATTTATCATAGTCATAGTGCCAAGAAATATTAGAATGACAGTCATGAGTCATGTTAGGAAAAACGATACTTTAGTACCTCCAACACCACTGGCAACTGATAATTAACGAAAGCTTAAGGACGCTGTGTTTTTTCATTGTCGTTATTGGATATTGGTTTGTCTACAGGGATATCCACAATGCTTCGATGGCATCTGCAGGGAAGTGGAGAAACCCATCTATTGATCTATCCATCTTTCTATTGACCAATCTGTCTAGCTAGCTATGTACACGTCACTTGGAAGAGAGGCACAGATCGACAGACTGACCGCAGATGGACAGACATGTTTCGCAAATGTGGTTGCTATTGCCTGCATGTATGCAGGCCTGTTTGCACTTCCATGTGTAGTGCATGAACGTAGTGAGAGGCGGATCGTCAAGTTTGCAAGTGAACGCAACACACTTGCCCCTGTGTAGCTTGGAGTGTGCATGTTCAGGAACTGCCCGATATTACACCACTTTTTGTATTTGATGCTTCATACTGCTGGCTCTGAGTATGTGTATATAATTGTATATATATATATAGACAGGGAGCCCCAGAAAAAATGCGGGTGGTAAGGATTACTGCGTCCGGAAGTGGCTGATTTCAAGCAACCGCGTTCAGCATCTTCATCCTTTGGCCTTGCTTTCGGCTCCAGCAGCAGGCCGCCTTATGGTCAAAGTCGCTGTTGTCCTCAGACAGTTTAGAGGGCTATAAGTAGGAGCATGTCACTAAATACGGGCAGCTCGGATAGATGCAAGGCACGGTGGACACTAGGTGGAGAACTGAAGCAACTGATTCCTCCCGGCTGCTACTGCCGCTTCATGATTGCATAGAGGCAGGAACAGTATCTTTCGTGCTTGTCCCTGCCGCGCGTCAACGAGAAAAGGTTTCTCGGCATCGAACATTGTAGCTTTGAGGTGCAGCGCAAAGTGGTCAAGGTCCAAACTGTGTCTCCGAAGTCATCCGAAAAGGGTTGAGTCTGATTGGTGTGGTCGGGAACTGGGGTGTTGAGGTTAGACATGAACGCTTGTCGGCATTCCTCTATCTTCTCAGGGGCTAACAGATCTGTGAAGCCAGCCAGAGATGCTTTGCACTCCAAGTCTCCTCCCAGGAGCCGGTGTCTTGTTGAACAGCCGGTCTTCGGACTTGCACGGACAGTTGAGGCGAGCCTTGAGGTCAGGGGTTTGCAAATGTTACACCTAACGCGTGTGGGCACCATGTTGGGGAGTGGGACCACACATATTGCCCACGGGCAAGGTTAATCTGGCAATGGCGAGGGAGCTGTCAATCCAGCTCCAATCCAGAATCCGAGCATGCGCGTGCCTGGGCTAAAAATGTGGTATGAGGTGCTCTTGAGTTTACAGGGCCATTCACGAATTGTCAGTGCTATCGAGAGCGCGTAGAATGCCCAACGATAACGACATTGATTTCGGAGGAAAGTAGCTTGCTTGGGGAGCTAAAGTGAATAATGGTTTCTGAATTTAGCCTATGAAGCAGAGGAGTGCATGCTTTGTCGGAATGTGCGGGCAATCGTTGCAAACCAGGCTGTCTGTCATTGCGATTAGCTTCGTGACTATGATCTTTCTCATCGTGGTTCTTGGGTTCACAGCCGTGGAGAACCGTCATGGCTATTCAGCTTTGCTCGTGATTCCGTTGGCCTGTATGCTGATGGTTGGTGCTATCTCTCTCCTTTTCGACCGCCCGCATGCGCATCCTCCTGCAGACAGAAGAACTGCCACTGTCGATAAGAAGAGTTGCGATTGCATCTGGGCATCCAATGTTTTCGAGGACTTGGAGTTCGGGGTTGTGGATTCGCACAGCCTCAGCTTCCATTCCTTCCATGTGGAGACGGGTACAGACGGTGCTGAGTGGCAGCAAACTGGGCCTGCACTGCTCAAGGGCGACGCCTGTCTCTTCAAGCGCACCTGCGCATGTTGTTTGGATGATTTTCAGCCCCGCAGTCAAGTTGCGATCCTTCCCTGTGGGCACGTTTTCCATGAGGACTGCATTGCACGTTGGTCCTTGGCGACTTCTAAGTCAGCCAGCTCATGCCCCACGTGTCGCACCAGTTTCGAATGCTTAGCCGACCCCTAGGCAGTTGTGCCTGGGCCGTCAGAAGTATCTGTTTTGGCTGGGTTCGCTGGTGTGCTCGAGCTACGGGTTGGAATCCACTGCAGCAACCCATTACTACTACCATAATGACAATCGTGTTATTATAGTATTATTAACACTACTGTTACTATTTAAAATATGATTTCTAGTATTATATTTCTACCACTACTACTACTACTACCACCACGACGACTACTACTGCTACTACCACCACTACTACTGCTACGACAACTTCTACTATTACTGTTGATTCTACTATTCCTACTCCTACTCTTACTCCTTCTATTACTATGACTACGGAATACTATTACTTCTACTCCGCCCGTTACTATTGTTACTATGACTGTCACTACTACTATTCTTATTATGACTCCTACCACTACTGCTACTACTACCACCACCACGACGACTATTACTGCCACTACGACGACGACCAAAGCTGACACCAATGGCATCGTTTTTTCGGTTCGAGTTCGTGACATGGTTGGTCCACTACTAATCGTAGTAGTACCAGGTTCTGATGCGAACCTCAGTCTAGTCCAGCATCTGGGTGGTTGTCAAAATTATGGTCCCTTTTTGGGTCCTTATTTTAATACGGCACCTACTATTTAGGGTACCCCAAAAGGGACCCTAATTTTGACAACCACCCATCTGTCAAATGCAGGGATTCAACCCAGCACCTCCGACAGTTTTGTGTTCTCCAGCCCTCGTCGAGACCTGCAGCTGGCTACTGAAGAGGTTAGCAACGTTCAATTCCCTGTGGAAGAATTGCGCATGGTGAGACCCATGATCTGTGGACTTGTCTTCATCTTAGCAGAAGAAGTACGTTCCCTCAAACTCCAACTTCGAGTTCGTGTGACTATGACTTCTGAAGTCTGTCCGGGCCTCTAGACCTACAGAGTCTGTCTAGTTCGATAACTTCCCGATGCTGGCCACGAGAGGGCAGGTTCCTTGGAGATGTCATGGCAGGCACGGGCATTGCTTAGTTCTTATTTGCGGAATGCCCGTACCGTCTGGTCAGACCTTTTGGCAAGGTAAGATGTGTGGTAGATGTTCTAGTTGTGCCCATGGTTCCCTCAGCTGGGCCCTAAACCCTAAACCCTCAAACCCTAACCCTAGGGCCCTAAATCCTTCAGATCGATCCATGGGCGATTGCAAAACATTTGGCTACTCATAACATCTAGCGCGGCAACCTTCAGACTCGATTATGATCTGTTTCTTGCAGCCAAAGGTTGACCGCTAAGGTGCTCGTGGAGCCTGTTCCGGAAGCCGGAAGTGTAGGCTGTCAGTTCAACGCAGCATGTCTTTTTAAAGGTGGTCGGTAGCCTGGCATCATGCCGACTGGCTTCTGCTGCTTGGGCACTCATGCCAGCCTGGAATCATCAACTTAGCAGGCTAGAACTTTCAAGCGCATCATTATATATGTTTGCCAATATGTTCTCTGAACTCAAGAGACACTAGAGACTCTGTTGTTTCATGTGTGCATGTGGCGCGCACGGCACATGTAAGCGATGCAGTAGGAAGTGTTCGGTTGTATCACTCATGCAGACCACTTTTGACGCTGGTGCATCAGAAGATTTGAAGGGCTGCTTTATGAATTCTCCACTTTGGGGTCGACGTCGAGAGAAAGGCACTTGCAGTCAGGCTTGGGTGGTCTCTATGTACTGCAGATGACATGCAGGGAAGGCCCACGGCATGGTCTTTCAGAAAGCAGAAGCTGCATGCCAAGTCATGATGTCAGCAAGGCTTGCACTGTATTTCGAGCTGTCGCGAGTTGCACATCCAGACAACGAGCTTTCAGTGGTTTCTCTACCAACGCAAACACTGGAATTGTGGCTCTTAGTTTTGCTGTGAAATTCCTAGGCCAACGCTGGGATCAAAGCATATGGAGCGGTGATTTCAGATACTGAAGCCTTCATAGGAGGGCCTGTATTGTGAGCAATGTAGGGGCGTTAATAAGTCGAATAGGGTTTGGGGGTATATTCTCCCACAACTATAATAAGGAACCCCCGAAACTCTGTTCTAATTAAGGCCCCTACATCATGTCTCATGTCGCAGAAATGTTCGCCCCCAGGAAGCTTGGGTTTCGATGACTTGTCTTTACACACGATCATCCCTCTGCTTGGCTTAAGGTGAGCTGAGGCCCGGATCTTTCAAAACAGTGTTGAAGGGGTATGGGGGAGATGTGTAAGCCTTACACATCTCCCATACCCCTGCAGCACTGTCCTGAAAGATGTGTAAGCTTATTTCGGGGACATTTAATGAGGCTGTTGCCTGCAACTCACCGGTTCTCGATCCATGAACAGGTCCTTAAGCGCAACAGGCCGTTAGCCTTGTCTAAGTAAATTCCCGAGAGCTCGTTGTTCACACTGCTGTTCATCAAGTTTTTTTTGCTTCGGTTGAACATGCATGTTCCTGGACGGTTCAGGTATCCGGTGTTCCGGAATGCAAGCTGCAATGGACGAGACTTGATCCCCAGATCCATACCTGTAGATCGAAAACAATGCAGAGCAGGAACCGCTGCCAACTGCTGATTGTAGTTTAAAGCATACGGGAAGAAACACCCCGTGCCTTCGAATGCCTTCGAATGCCCCATGCGTATACGTAGCGTGTGGCTTGCATTTCATTTGCCTACGACCTACCATGCACGAGATATGATGCACCTCGCAAACCTTTCCAAAATTGTACGTATGACATCATGAAGGCCTGCTCATAAAAAACATCGTTAAGTCCGCCTGTTCCCAGAATGCATATTTACATTCGTAAAGATCTATGTATACCGTATTGGGTATGTGTACTCACGTTCATCCCCAGCTCAGCAGATGTGAGAAATGAAATCAGCACTAACCGCAAATATTGTTGAAAAGACAACACACCAAGGTTCACAGCCGGAGCAGCAGCACGATCAAGGGCGACGCATGTCGCTGGAGTTGAATGCTATGCAACTTCTACACTAGACAAATCTTATCCCAGACAATTGTGTTTTGTAAGGCTGTAGGAGCTGCGCAAATAATTCAGGCTGAAGTGAGGCAAACGTCAAAATTCATCTGTCTGCCTGTCTGTCTGTCTCAATATGTATCTATCTATCTACTTATCTATCTATCTATCTATGTATCCATCTATCTATATCTATCTATCTATTTTCGTACACAAACGCAATTGCTCAGAGTTGGTTGCGTCGATATAGCTACGTACATCCATACGCACATCCTTTCATCCTGCCATGCATGCATGAATGCATACATACGCAACTACACAAACGCATGCATGCAATTCGCAATGCATGTACGATGCTATTGATGCCGCTTTCGTTTGCATCGTTACAGCCTCTATGTTGACATAACCAAGGAGCAGTAGCTCAGATGTTCATGCTGCTGCTAGTGCTGGGAGAATCGTACATATGGTTCTCTGATTGTGTATTTCACATGATCCGGTAGGAGAACGCAGGAATACGTGCTTTTACCTGTTGGTCTGGTCGATTATTGCGGCTCGCTCGTGCGATTACGTTCATGCCTGCATGCATACATGCCTAGCTACATACCTGCATACACATGCATGCTTGCCTTTGTCGCAAAAATGTATGCACGTACGGTTGGATTTGTGTGGTATGTATAGATAGTCTCATAATTACCCTGCCTCTTTTATTTCAACCGAGCATTCAATCAATCAATCAATCAGTCTGTCTATCCATCTATCCATCTACATATCTGTCTACCTATCTATCCATCTATATCTGTCTATTTGTTGCCTATGTATCTGTCTATCTATTTATCTATCTATCTATCTATCCATCTATCTATCTATCTATCTATCTATCTATCTATCCATTTATCCATCTATCTATCCATCCATCTCCCCCTACAGCTACCTACCTAGCCATCTCTCTGTACATAAGTATGCATGTGTCACCACATGTACACACCTATGTATGTATGTATGTATGTATGTATGTATGCATGTAGTTATGATGTACTGCAAACCTCGCCGAGCGAGTGCCAAAATGTGTGTGTGTGTGTAGATGAATATATAATATATGTATATATACACATGTTCATACATACAATATGTACTTATTTAATGATGTATTGCTTTATGCATTGCCTGTGCATGTATTTGTTAACTTATCTAGTTAATGATCTCTTTTTTTGAACATACTATGCAGACACACACACAGAAACGTGCTTTTCAGGTGTTGTCGAGTTTGCACCGCCTTTGTATTTCTCTTTCCAGCTCCGTGTTTCTTTCTCTCTGGACTCTTACTTCTCGTCGCACACCGACATGTCAACACCGGTGAGCCCACGAGGTTGTGTAACTACCGCTCAGCGCTGAACCGGTTGTTTCCACTCTGCCGCGTATAAAGGGTTGATGCTCTCGCAGATTCAAGAAGCTCTTGCATGCCGGAGTGCTCAGCGTGTAGGAGCTGTGAAGCTGGAGGCCGTTAAGAACGCCCAGCCGAGAGTTCCGGGCTCTGCTTTGAGAGCGAGTACTGCTGGGACAGAGTTGTGCGCCTTCGGTTTTGGTTGTTTGGGCTTGAGTAGGATTTCTTTCAGTGACAAATGAGGCGGATCTAAGATCAATTGTGGTCATATTTGTGGTCGGGTTCGGGAGCAAGGCTTTCCAGGTTCAGTTGTCGTTTCAGCCACGACTGCGAACTCCTCCTTTCTTGTCATACTACGGTGCGTAGACTTGTCAGTGCTTGACGTATGTTTGTGGGTGGCGGCACCCAATCTCTAACATTGATTGCCCAATGCACGGCTCAACCAGCTTTCAAAGGGCCTTAATGAGATTTTGTCGGGCCGACGTTGACGCACGTGTGCTCGCGCATGCATTTCGTTTTTGGCCAGCACACTGCTTCCAGGAAGACCCTGCATGGATATTCGACCCATGCAGTTAAAGGTGGTTCAATCAACAGGTCTTTGTGCCGGGCGAACCCTTCCGAAACAAACCTGAGAAGCTCGTCCAAAAGATGCGTCAACACCGTAGCAGCAACCGTGCGTGAGATTCGCGCTTGCGAGGGGTGTCAATGCAAAAGACTGACTAGCACGTAAACAACCAAACATCACAAAAGTCCAGCTGACAGGTAAACAGCGATGAAGACTAACACAGGCAACATCATATGTTTTAAGGCCTTGTGCTCAACATTAACAAAATGGTAGGGTTTTTCAGCCCCGTGGTTCGAGGCCGCGGCGAGCCCCGCCAAAAAACGGTGCATGTCGTTTTGAAACAGAGATGCTCCACATCTGGTGTTTCAGGGAGTCTGCCTTCGAATTTGCGTGGATCTTTGGGTTCGCTTCTGTTTACACGGGAGGTGTGATTCCACTTCAGGGTAGTCTCTGCGCCCGCAGACCGGACGTGCCGCGCATGTTGCACAAGTCGTTGCTGCAGAATCGGAACGCTTGAGAGAGGCTTCATTATCTAGAAGTCGATCTTTCATAAAGCGCAATCAGATGGTAGGACACGCAACGTGTGCCATCGAACAATCTGAATAGATCCCCAAGCTCACAGCTGGGCACAGCTGCAAGCAGCCGCAGAAGGAAATATATGCAGCGTTAACGCAGAATCTGCGAATGGACAACCTCTCTCGTAGTGAATGCTTCAATATTCTGTCTTGCCCCGACCGCCATAGTTTAATTAATGCGTTGCGAGAGAGTGCTTGCCGAAACCTCATGTCTTGATCTTCGAAGTAACGATAGTTGCCGAGATTTCGGTAGATTGGCAACGACTCTTCCCCATTCAGATACAGAATCGACCAGCTCTAGCTTTGGCCCAGGCAGTGCTGGCTGTTTTAGCGGGGCAAATGCTCTAAGTTACTAAGTCGACTTAGGTTTGTTTTAAATGGTTTTTCCTCACTAAACTTACAGTTACAGGTGCTTAGACGCGTCATGTTTGTTCGAACTGTTGTGTCAGACGGTGCCTCGAAGAGTTCTGATCACAACGGCTTCCGCATGGCTGCCAGGTATGTCAAGCAGATGTTCAGCCGGAATGCGATGTTCCAAGTTTGTTCGGTCGGGTCCGGGCTCCTGCTTCCAGAAAGCCCTGAATTGCTAGCACAACCCAGCCTCTGGGTTCCCTTCATATGGAGCTCGGCACCCTCCCGTCTCCAAACTTTGTAATCTGCCACAGTGCAGAGCCCAAGTTTCGATTGATCATCGCGGATGAGAAAAAGGTTGCCGCAAGGGTTCTAAGACGAGGAGACCTGCCATGGTGTGACGAGCCCCAAACCACACCGCCACCAGAAAATTCAAAGAAGCCTGAGGCCTGAGGCGGAGGCTAAACCCTTCGCGACGTGAAGTCCGGATTTGTGTTGCAGCGCATCCAGCTGCAAAGCCCATCACGCATACTGCCCGCTCACGCTTCGGATAACCAGCAACTTCACAGTTTCTGCATGATAGGATGATGGGTCAGATGGCCGCACCAAAGCCTGCCATCTGTCTGACCCAGTCACAGTTCAGTCTGCAAAACACTGGCGTATCTTTGCGGACGTAAACTTCCTCCGTGGCCTTAGGCATTCATGACCGCGCTGCAGCCATTTGGAGTCATCGAGCCAGTCTTGACAGCGCCAGGAACAGATCTCTATTTGTGCCTCGAGATCCATGCAAAATTCCCACAAGTCTGGGTCATCGACACATACAAACTATAGTTAGACCATGCAAGCAATTGCAGAGCCGAGTTTTCCCGACCAGCCCCACTATACTTCAAAGTAAGGCTCAACGAAGCACCCCTAATCCTCCTGAATCCTCCTTACCCCGTCAAAAAGCCCTCAACGTCAGTATGCCGAATGCTCTGAGCACCCGCCTCAGTGCCATGTTTCCTTCCGAAGCTCTGATTCGCAGCAAGATTCGATGTCTCGGCTTTGGGCTGTGCCTCGGTGGCTTCAAGTTTTCGTCCTTTGAGACCTCCTCATATGCCTTATATACTCCGGCAGACCCATGTAGTTGTTTTGCCCCCTACCCCCCCAACCAAAACCTGCGCTGGACCCGAGTACTGTAGAAGTCTCCAAACGTGAGTGCCGCGAGCCAATGTCCATTGTTGTCAGTATGCTCCGTGCAGGCCAGCGCCGTGATGCAACACATTCAGCATTCAAGTGACATGAACCGTTATTTTGGCCCAAGGATTGTTGCCAGCCTGGTTATGACAGGCTCGGACGAAGTTTTCGAAGAGATGCAAGTCTGCATGGGAACACACACGGCTCAGGGAAGAAAGCCGGCGGATTTATGATCGTTGGTTGTCTGTCTGCACACTTACCCGCATCTGTCTGACTGTCTGTCGGTCTTGTCCGTCTAAATACCTGTAGAACTACATTACTCTTATTCTTTTGCATGGTGAAGTTGCTTGAGTTCCGCGGCTGCTACAACTCCAAGATCTACTGCACACCCAGTACTTGCCATCACTTCAACAGACATGTTTGAACCTGACAGCTTCATTTACCTTTTTGTGATTTGTTTTCTGTGAAAATCTCCGAAAATCTGCGAGGTTTCGGGTCCCAGAAACAGTGAAGCACACGGTTCTGGGCGAAATGCTCCATCAAGAGCCGACGGTTGAGACTGATTCGAAATTCTTGTGGGCAGGTCTGTTCATCACGGTCATGGCCCTGACTCCCTGGGAGTACCGCCGCAGGCCAGCACATGCCGGGGTGGGCTCAAGACAGTGTACCGGAAGGATTGCAATATAGGGGCCTTAATCATTAGAATAGGGTTCCGGGTATATTCTACCACACACGCGGTTTTGCGGTTTCGGTGCTACGATAGGTCTTTGCTTTGCTTTCGGAAGAGGGGGGGGGTGGGGGGTGGGGGGAGGGGGATAAGAACGTCATTCATATTGCGTCCATGCCCAAAACACAGGTATTTACAGCGTT
>CAJNDV010031066.1:16237-27169 GCA_905221635.1 Symbiodinium sp. CCMP2456 | reverse complement strand
AAATTGCTCACATTTGCTGGCAGGCGCGGGTTAAAAGGCACATTCGAATAATATGCTGCTTGCGAAAACCCACGTGGCCTTTTACATATGTGTGACCATATTCTACTATAGGAACCGCCAGAACCCTATTCTAATTATTAAGGCCTCTACATAGCTTTGCTGGCGAGGTTGGGTTTGGAAGTGCATCGCAGAATATTAATTGAAGAAGCTGTTGAACCGAGCTTCGAAGGGTCGTGTTATGCGGGTATAGCAGCATTGCTGTACGACCGGGGGTTGGCAGTTAGCAGTGAGTGCTGCCAGCATTGTAACGCATGCCAGGTGGCATTTGGTATGGGATTCCGATATGGCCAGCCCCATCTCGTTCTAGGCTTGCTGAGTGAAAATCCCTCTTCCTGCCATGGTCTTCTTGTTATCGCAATAAGCAATATTATCTTGATTTTGTTTCTCAGGCTGCGCAGGTATTCACAGCCGTGTGTCGTGTGCCCACTTTTCACAGGTGTTTCGTGAAGACATTCCGAAAACTGACAAGCAGCCTCTCCAACAGCAATTTGATCCAATAGCCGGCAACGGAGCGTTGACACAAGAGAGCTCCGGAAATGTTATCCAACTATTTTTGATTTCAACTAGTCGGGTCCACGACCGTAACCCTAAACCTAAACCCTAAACCCTAAACCCCAAACCTTGGGTTCTCTGTTTAGTGAGAGTCTTCTGTCAGGTACTCTGCGCTGTTTATCATCCCGCTCGGCTGCACGGCGCCTTGCTTCTTTGGGGCTTCGACTCTTTTGGGGCAGTGGGCATTGATGCATGTCGCTTTCGGTTCTGCGCTTTTTTTGCTGTTCAGATGATTGTGTTGCAAGTGTAGGGAGCTTTCGACACGTCAGGCGACCAGCTCGTTCTGACTTGCTGTTGTTTTCCGCTTGTGAATCCGCAGAACAGGTTTGATTTCTTTCATCAGAGATGTAACGGTAGACAGGGAGCGACTGTTCGCGCTTAGCTTCACTTCGGGCTGGCACACATATGGTCAGACACACGCTGTTCGCAAAAATCCCGATGCACTACCTGTCCCGAGGTTATGGTGGGAACGATTGCTCTGGTCTTTGACCGTCAGCCAGCACAGCAAGTGGAGCCGGCCAGGCAGCTGGTTATTTCATGCTGTGGTCGCTGCAATCGTTTGAGGGTTGCACCCCTGATTGATGAAGAAACCCTAAACCCTAAACCACTAAGCCCTAAACCCTAAACCACTAAACCCTATAAACCCTTAACTAGAAGCTCAAAACACTTTGTCTCTTTCGCAGGCAGGTCTTTGTCCGGGCCTTGGGCCTGTGAGGGGAGGTCTACATCCTTCGCATCCAAAAAAGCTTCAAACTTGTGAACTAGGTTTGGGTCGAGGCGAGATCTAGATTCGTGATGTAAAGCGCGCTGGAGGTCATATAGAAGGTCAACGGTCGTGTTTCTTTTTGCTGCTTCGCTCTTCAATATTAGCTCCCCGAGCTTGCTCCGGAAGTTGGAAACTACTTGAGGCATTCTTCTTATCTGGTTCGAGAGACCAAAAGCTACAGGAGTTTCATGAACCTTTTTCAGCCACGGGGCAATAGTCAAAGCAATCGAATCGGCGTGCTTGTCCGAACTTGGAGAAGCACAGAGCAGCTGCATGGGGACTCGAAGAGCACTGTGGATTGTTGGGAGTTTACGCCAGACAAGGTTTGATTGTTCGAAGGAGCTACCGCGTATCGACCCTACATAATACTAATGTGGGGCTCCTCATCAGTACTATAGTTTAATATACTCTACAAGCCCCATTCTAAGTATTAAGGCCCCGAGTTAAACCCTAAACCCCATAAAGATCGGGACCTATGAAGCTATGCCTTGTGCGCGAGTGCGTGAGTCGAAACCCCATAAAGCTTAGTGCTGGAAGACAGGATCCGAGAGCGCAAATGCCTTTGGGCCTCGCAGACCTTCGAGGGAATCGATGCTGACCGTCCTGAGCGGCTTGGTTTGTACCAGTAGTATAGTATAGTTCTTGTATGTTTTGGGGACATGTCTACAGGGTCAGACGACGTTTCGAGTTTGAGTTTGGAGATGTTCAGAGACCCCGAGTTGTTCATGTTGTGCTTCCACTGCCCTCAAGGCTACACTGCGTTTGCGTGAAGTGCGTGGAGGATTCTGCGGAATGGGTGGTGTCCAAGCAGCCCTCCAAAAGCCGAGCACCTAGGGCTGCAGCAGGGTTTATGGGTTTTGCACAAACAGGCGTGGGAGGTCTGAGCCATGCCACGAACAAGTATCTTTCAAATTTCTCAGAACTTAAGCTATCTTGAAGCTTTTTCTCTGCATTTGCCAAAGTGAGCTCCGGCTCGCCACTTTAACCCGGTAGCCAGTGCGCTCGAACTGGCTGAAACGTCGCCTTTGGGGTCAGAGAGCCTGGAACCCATCTTTGCCCTGGGCTCATGCAGGCAAGCTGCGCCCATTCTGCGAAGACATGCAGCTGCTGCCTGGAAGACTTCGTTCCTGACAGCCATGTGGCCATTCTGCCATGTGGACATGTCTTCCACGAGGAGTGTATTGCCACCTGGTCCTTGTCTTTGTCGGCCTCGTCCTGCTTGTGTCCGACATGCCGCACGAGTTATGGCTGGACTGAAGAAGAAGTCTAGCTGCTTGCCAAAGCGCAGCCCTTTCACCTTCAGGTGTGGGTGTGGTTGCCTTTGTTTTCAGCACCTGCTCGTTGAGCAGTCTGTGGCCTTCGGGAACTGCCCGTGGTGCATCCACAGAAGTACGCAGTACACACATGGAAAAAGGTTATGAATTATGAATATTATGCCGAGTGGTGCTACAGATCATCCTTCCTCTTGGAGCTTTATGTAACGATGGAGCTTTACATAACGAAGTTGTTGAGCGATCGCACCTGTTGGTCTGAGGGTCTCACAAAAGAACTGACCTCGGCCAACACAGGTGTCTTTGCAATACGGCGCAGAGGGGTGGAAATCAGAGGCTTCAAACTACTCTTACAGTTTCTCCCTGCATTGTAGGCAATCCTTGAGCATCGCGTCAGAAGGGCCACGTGGTTTGCGGATTCTTCGTTCTGTATAAGTGGAAGGCCCCGATCCATTCTCCTGCTTTCCCTCTCTCGGCGCGCGCACAGTTGTGGCATCCGACCCGCGGCAGCTTGTAAGCCAGCGTCAGTACTGCTACTTCAAAAGATTTTTATCAACTTGCAATCGCAATTGGTGCGAGTTTACGTGAGGCATGAAATGCTGGCGTGCCCCTACCCGTCTTCTATATTCTATATATACACCCTTCTCAGAATTTTAGGGGTCCCTGCCTGTGGGTCAGAGACCTGAATTAGGGTTCCTCATTATTCGGGACCGGCCAATTTTGTGGATGCAACGCAGTACGAGTGCAGGACTGGTGGCACCTAACAACGAAGATCCGGAATTCACGGCTGGCTCTAAGTTTGTACACTAAAGGCAACGCCCAGTTCAACAAGTCCTCAACTGGCTCCGCGCCTCTTAATTCGACCTATACATCGTGGACTAGTTGTTCCCTCACGTTCCCTTCTCTTGACACATGCTCCTCGTGAGCTTAGTTGGCTTGGTTGGACAGGTGCCCCAGACACTGTGAGCACAGTCTCGCAACGGAGGCAAGGTTCCACCGAATCACAGGAAGCCCTCGTCTCACGGCCGATGCACCTGGACGAAAACGTGGTAGAAACCACCGAAAACAACCGGAACTACCCTTGCTGTCCACGGGAGAGGGCTCCCCATGAAGTTCCTTGAAGTGACTGCGTTGTCGATTTATTAAGTGGGATCTACCCAAAGGAAAGGGGTGCCGGCAGGAGAAGCCCTTCAAGTCTGTTGAAGCTTTCGGGCATGGAGTTTGGTGGGGCCTGCGTCTCAGGAGGAACATCGGGCTGGTATGGTCACCTGCAGCTTCTTCAGCTCGCCGGGGAGAGGGTTACGATGTGCCTGTCAAGGTCGACCGGCAGCATGGCCGTTGTTCCAGCAAGTAACCTCCTACACTTGACACACGACCAGCAGCCAGAAGTGTAGTGGAGGGAGGATTCTGGAATTTCGAACTTCTGTAGTCGCTTGTTCCGTCCTCCTTCACCCAGAATCATGAATATGGAAATGCCGAGTTCGGCGTCATGCCTATGCATCTCTTTCATAGGGAGTTCCTGCAGCTGGCTTTGATTGCCAGTCGTGACGAGCCCTTTGTGCTCTCTGGCTCTCTCGAGGGTTCTCTGCTTGTGCACCGGTCAGGAGTATGTTGACGTCACGAGGTGTAGTTTTGATACTGGTAGCTACAGACCGTCTGCATTGAGGTTTAAGATTAACCAGCTGACGCGTTTTTTTACTAATAAGGGATAGATGTAGACATCACCAACTGATTTGAACTAGAGGCGGCAACCATGCTGGTCACCATAAGCCATAAGCATAGCCTGACAGTCACACCATTTGGAAGGTAAGCGAGGCTTCAGCTGATGATAGGCTTACGACGATGACAATGTCATTGGCGAAAATTGCAAAACTGCTGCTGTTGTCGCCGTGGCTGGTGCTGCTGCCTGCGCTCCTGCTTCTGCTCCTTCGGCTAGTGATGATAATGACGAGGATGGTGATGGTCATGATGCTAGTGACGATGAGAGACGTTGCAGTTGTGAGTATGGTGATGCTAAGGGTCCGTAAAGATGATGCTGAATATGGCGCAAATGCTTATGAAGACCGTCGCACACTGATTTAGACCACAAATGCATGAACACTTGGGCCTTGAGTTTAAACCGGTGATTCATGGACCACGGAGCAGACCGGCTGCCAGTAGAGCTGCTGCTAGCGAAGCGCAATCGACAGAGCTTGCTGTTCGCAGCATCTTGCATGGATGGAGGCCGAAAAGGATCAGCAGTGGGAGAGAGGGCTTGGGATTCTCAGAATCCAGAGACTCTCAAGACCTCAAACGAAATTGCATCGGCGCAGCCATCATGTCTTGCCTGCATGCTAGCAGCAGAAGAATCACCACACGCGGGCCTCGATTCGACACTCCCGTGCCCAGCTTATCGCAGCTACGGAGTAACCCACCGCTACCCCTTCCAAAGACAGCGATTGCCCATCAAGATTTACAGCGATAGTTGTATACATAGTAGCAAGAGTGCCCATCATGACTTACAACGATAGTTTTATACATAATAGCCAGGACGACAACAATACCAGAAATAACAGCTAGGAGTAGCAACCCAGGCCTTAAAGCTCGGCAATCCGAGCAGAGACCCTCGACATCCCTATGAATCATCCTATGGACTCACTCAAAAAGCACCATGCCCCAACCGAGTTCTATTTGTAGGATATGCCCAAAAAGCTTCACTTGCTTTGCCTTGCAGTCTGCTGGAGATCCTCTGCGGCGTTGGGAGTACATGAGTGACAGGCTCTTGGATTTTAGCCGTGCCGGGGGGCATTGTGCGTGGACTGGACTTGTCGGGATGGGTTGCTGAAGTTTCGCTGAACCATGGGGTTTAGGGTGTAGGGTTTAGGGTTGTGCAGGGTTTAGGGTGTAGGGTTTAGGGTTTAGGACGTTTAATCTTAGGAAAACGGCTGAAAAATAGGCCACCCAACAGCTCAGACAGCAGCTGGAGATTTCAGTTTGGTGGGTTGTGATTGTGGTTTGACAAGAACTGAACAGCCGTATATGGTTCTTCATTTGGGTTCCGTAGTGTGTTTGCAAGGCCCAGGCTGTCCCGACCCAGATAAGATTGAGTGGCAGATAGTCATGTTGAGGGGTATATAAAGGTTGAGATGATTGGCTGTAGCATACCCCAAGAATTATCGAGACCCCCATCGTAGCTTCTCGTAGTATGTCAATTTAGCTACTCCATACATGTGGTATTCGACTGACAGAGAGTGAGTCATCCTTGTAGAGTGTAGGGCCTGGGGCTCCCCAGCCCCAAATCCTTGCATCCGGAGGTTAGACCAACAAAAAAGCCGTAGACCCTCATCCCTGAGCTATCCTAAACCTGCAATGCAGGGTTGTCCTAGCTAGGTGGGAGGCAAAAGCCCATCCTAAACCACAAACCGAAACGGAAGAAGCCAGGAGTCCTCAGCCCGAACCTTAGAATATGTCCTGCAAGAAACCCTGAAGCCTCAAGATACCAAAAATCCAAATTCACCGTCGAACCTTCCAATCCTAAGCCCAAAACGTTCCATACACGAACGCGAACCGAGAGACTTCGTTTGAGCCCGAGTTGTCTTTCAACCTCTAACCACAGGTCTTGCTACCGGTAGTACTCCCACATCTACCACACGAAAAAGCAGGTTCTACTTGTCCCTATACCCTGAACCCTTAAAGTCCACGCACAAATCGGGAAGTGTATCAAAGCCCCATTCGGGCTCGTACTGTGCGAAGTTGGAGGCAAAAGAACCCTATAGCCGTGGTTTGCGATGCGAGAGCGTCATCTCCTGGCAACTACAGCACATCTGGTACCCCTTACTATAGGGGCCTTATAGTAACCAGAATATGATTTTGGCGTATATTATATACTATAACTATTTCAAGGAACCCTCAGAATAATATAGGTACTTATTATTCAGGCCCCTATGTTACACTGGCCCGAAACCCCGGAGCCGAACGCCTCCATTTGGGAGGTCCGGCCTGTCGCGTTTAGTCGACCACGGCTCTGGACCTGCCCTCTCCGAGGAGAACCAAGCTCCTTAGGTGCTGCGCAGGTAGGCTTTAGAGTTTAGGGCTAAGCGCTTAAGGCTTATAGGGGTTTCGTAATTTAGGACTTATAGGATTTAGGGCTTAGGGTTTTGGAGTGGTTCATATCATCCCCCCAAACCTAACACGGTAACCTGTTTCGGCTCGGATACGTACTCAGATCCTGGGGCTCTTTCATGGCTTTTGAAGTGCCATGATTCTTTCTAGGGCTCCTTATAACAAGGATCCTACTGCTTAGGGTTATATAAGCGCTTGGTTCCTGATCTTGAACTCACGCGCCGGGCTTATATCCTAAGGGGAGTGTTTTGTGGTTTTTGATGCTTTTCGCTCTTTTGAGTCTAGGGTGCAAGCCTTCGGGTGTTGGTTTTAGGGTTCGGGGCTTCGGGTGCTCCGTGTCCTGCAAAGCCTCTGATGAACAAGAGTCGAGTCTAGCTTCAAAAGCCCAAAGCCTAAACCCATACCTTCCGAACCCTAAACCTGCAAAACCCGAAACCCTAAAGCCTGGGCGCTGGGCGGGTGGGAAAAAAAAGCCTGGGTCCAAAGACAGAGATCCGATGGCAACCAGTGAACCAGGACTCGCTGAACGCGGCCGGCGCCTCCAGGGAGGTCCCCATGAGCTCCGATAGTTCAGGGTTTCGGGTTCAATATAGAAGCCTAAATAAGGACCAATACTACTGTTCGGGTTCCTTGTTATAGTAGTACTATATAAGGAGCGCAACACCCTATTCTAATTAATAAGGCCCCTGCAAGTTTTGGGGTTTGGGTTTCCTCTATGTATAGACCAGGTGTAAACCAAAAAAAGCTCTAGGAAAGCTGATGCAAAAGGAAAAGTTTTGGATGTACATGGGTTAGGGTCCTCATTGCTTCTTAGGTTCTGTGTGAGGATCCCTCCCCAGTTTCTGAAACTCTGATATTGCCTAAACCCTAAACCCTAAACCCTATTGTCACTGTCATGGTGGTTGTTGTCGTTGGTTTCTGTGTGTTTTTGAGGGTGGGTGGGTTAGCGATCATTGCCGCTTTACCACCTGAGCGTGTTTGCTGGTTTGTCTTCTGGTTAGGCCATATATGTCATCACATCCATGCATCGGCATCTTTCAAGTCTCGCTTCGATTTCACGATATTTCACGCAGATTTCACTCACCGTTCTCAGCGTATCATGAGCATGCTCGTGACATGCGATGGCCAGCATTGCCTGAAGCACAAGCTCGGACATGGTGCAATGTTTCGTCGTCATCAGCACTCTTGCCATTCCCATTGTCATGTCATGCTTCCCTGCGTTGCCATCGTTCGTACCACCCTCGCTTGTTCAATCTGATTGCCGCAAAAGTCATCGCATTATTTAGTTTCGCTCAGTCTTTGTTGCGACGTGAAAGGACTTCTGGGAACTGGTGCAGCTGTGGCAAGGCTGCGTTCTACGGTTCGCATGTAGACGTGAGTTCTAGGCTGTGACTGCAGCGTTTTCAGAAGAGCCTTAGGAGAGCTTCCTGGGACGTGCATGTTTGCCATGCTGCGAAAAGATTTCGCATGCTGGTTGTGGCAGAGCATAGTTTCTACCACCACCAGGTGTTATCATATAGGCAAAGTTTGAAGAGATCTGATTTCGTGCGCTGCAGCTCGCTTGGGGATTCGACACGCGCTCCACAACGAACTTCCGACTGCAGCTGTGATTATCGCAAAAGCCCCAGACCAATTGTACTTACTACACACCTTGCATTGGTCTTGACGTTCCTCGTTGGCAGCTTGCGATGCGTTGATCTCCAAGGCATGAGAACTTGCTTGACCCCTATGCGAAGCCTGCCGTCCTACTTCACCTGAACCTTATACTTCCCATGATCGTCATGGTCGGGGGGAGTCGACTTTACACCAGAGTGGCGCTTCAGCCCATCTTCCTTCCAGGCTACTGGGACCGACGCGGGGTGGCCCTCCGCCAGCAGCATGATCGAGACATGCTGGCGGCATGCCTCATGTTCAGATCGGGTTTTCGGTTGAAATACTTAGAGAGAGAGTTAGTGTATCGCAGTCTGGGCTCCTTACGTTTGAAGCCTTCTTTCTGTGGCTGATGGGATAAACTTAGACTTAGACCCGTTTTGGAGTTGAGATATCCGTGCGTGGGCGGGAAGGACTGCGAATCAGCTCGCAGCCTCCAGTGTGTTTCTCGTACATGGATTGAAGTTTCAAGCTTGCAGAGACTTGAACCACAACTTTGCCGACAGATCGCAAACCCAGAACCCTGCAGCACCAGGTCGCCCCTACTCTCCACCACCTCGAAGAAAGCAGAGCAGCGAACCCAAGCCACAGAATCGCAAATAAGCCCCGCTGGCTTGATCAAGAGGCGCCTGGAAAGTTGCGGCCCTGACCCCGAAATTAAATGCCCAAAACCCTAAACCCCAACCAGGAGTTTCATCCTTGGACCAGTATAGCTACAGAGCTTGCCAGCTTAGGGGCTGAGTAGGTGACCTTTTGGGGCTCATAGAATCCTACTATAATTAACAGGTTACCCTTTTGTTTGGGCTAGAGTACTCAGCCCCTAAGCCAGCCTTGTCCGAGTGTCAAAAAACCTCTTTTGAAACTTAGAATAGGGTTTTGGGGTATATTATACCAAAACATAGGGTTTTGGGGTATATTATACCCAAAAACAGGGTTTTGGGGTATGTTATACAATATATAGCTATAGCAACCCCCAAAAAGGCAGCCCGGCGTGCCGACTGCGGGCCGCGAACGCTCGCGGAGCTGCGGCGGAGCTATGAGGCGACATCTTCACTTTTTTAAATAAGGGCCTTTTGGGTTTAGGGTTTAGGGCCTTTTGGGTTTAGGGTTTAGGGCCTTTTGGGTTTAGGGTTTAGGGCCTTTTGGGTTTAGGGTTTAGGGCCTTTTGCGTTTAGGGTTTAGGGCCTTTTGGGTTTAGGGTTTAGGGCCTTTTGGGTTTAGGGTGTAGGGTTACAAGGTTATAATGGTTATAATATAAGGGCCTTAGAATAATTACCTATACGATTTTTTGAGGGGGGGTCCTTATTATACTTATAGCATAACTAAAACCCTACTCCAATTATTAAGGCCCCTATCTTAGCATCGCTTTTGCTTAGAAGTAGTAGTTACAGATATCTCGTATATCTCCAACTACTTTGGTTATAACTACATAAACTGTTGCGGTCGTGAAATTCCTGTCGTGATTTTCTTAAGCATTAGTGTGCGGTATAAGTAAGTATTCGGGTTGTTCTTCTCGGTGCGTTTGTTTAAGGGTTGGATAATTAATTTCCAAGCCTTGCAGTCTTTGAGAGACGAAAGTACGGAACTCACAAAGTGGCTATAGAGTAGGCTGGTGGGTTCACTGCCCAATGTGCAGCGTTGAAGATGAATCCTGAAAGTAGGATTTGTAAATAGAGGATCTGCAAGAAGAGGACAGCCCACAAACATACAGATACACACACACACAGACAGACATAGGTGCTTTCAAAACAGGGGTGACTCAACTCGTGAGTTTAGTGTCTCGTTCCCGGACGCAGCAGTCGCGACCACCTGTAGC
Source organism: Symbiodinium sp. CCMP2456 (assembly GCA_905221635.1). Lineage (NCBI taxonomy): Eukaryota > Dinophyceae > Suessiales > Symbiodiniaceae > Symbiodinium > Symbiodinium sp. CCMP2456. The sequence goes on along the minus strand of CAJNDV010031066.1, from coordinate 16,953 downwards.
AGGCAGAGAGCTTGGATCATCAGCATCAAGGAGCTGCTTTGATGCAGGCGCTGGCTGGGCAGGAAACCTTTCGTCTCGAGACTGTGCTCCTAGTACAGAGGCCTGAAAAGTTTGCAATATTATTCCTTGAACCTTGTTCTGGGTCCCTGGATACCTCGATAGACTTGCAGTGTTATGAAGGGTATTCAGCTCAAGGGCACCTACTCTTCGGCCAAGCTGCAAAACGCATACTTTTCCAACATTTCAACATACATGTCTCGAACATGCATATGGCATATTCAGTAATGCATCCTCCCTGAATTCCATATTTAGAAATGTATACTCATTGTTCGTGTTGCTGTTGTCGTCGTTGTCGTTGGTCTTGTCGCTGCTTGTCTGGTTACTGATGCTTGTTGTTCCTGTTTCTGTTGCTGTTGCTGCTGCTGCTGCTGCTGCTGCTGCTGCTGCTGCTGCTGCTGGTGGTTGGGCCGGGGCTTGGGGGTTTGGTTGGGGCTGGGGCCTGGGGCTCGCCCGAGCAACATGCATATTTTTGGCGGGCCCCAGACCCACCCGCAGCCCATTCCCAGCCCCAGCCCCGGCAGCAGCAGCAGCAGCAGCAGCAGCAGCAGCAGCAGCAGCAGCAGCAGCAGCATACGTCCACAACAGCAATAGCGACAGCAACAGTAGCAGCAACAACAGCGACAGCGACAGCGACAGCACCAGCACCAGCACCAGCA